>QVRM01003928.1:0-90152 GCA_003439945.1 Dermanyssus gallinae
GCGAAATTCGTACCAAATTGCTCAATTGCGACCAAAAACAGCATCGCATATATATATATATATATATATATATATATATATATCTAATAAGAAAAAATATATATATATTTATATAGCTTACAAAGTTGCTCAAATATGAGAATCATGGAAACATAGACAAGACCGCAATAATAATATGGGCGAAAATAAGGCTGTGCGGTGGAGCACCTTATGTACGTATTCCGGTTGGATGTGTTAATGCCAATTCAGTAGATGCGTATATTTTAAATGGCTTTTTCTATACAAGCTGGTGAAAAGAAGACTATAAACAAAGACTAAGAGGGCAATATTTCCTGCAACACCTATCTTCAGAGGGTCATTGAAAGAATGCAACTGAGATTACAGATTTTGGTGGAAGAAGATGAAGTATATATATCAGTGTTGTGTGAAGTATATATATATATATATATATATATATATCTTGCGGTTCTGGATGGCATCCTTAACGATGCCAAGTCTACAGGACGTGAGCTCAGACTCGCCTCAATCGACCTCCGTAAGGCGTTCGATATGGCGAGTCATGACTCCGTCCTGTGGTCACTCCGGACTCGCGGATACCCGGAGGTATTCATTAATTATATCGAACGCTTGTACCTTTCATCGAAAGCTCTCATAGAATTTGGACAAGAATATCGCACATTTTGGCTAACTAGGGGTGTTAGGCAGGGAGATCCTCTGTTTTCCCTTTTATTTAATTTAATTCCCGACGACATTCTTTCAAAATTAGACAAAACTAATATCGGGTACCAACTTACTGATGACTTCCGCCTTATGGGCTTAGCCTTTGCGGATGATCTCATCCTCCTAGCCTCACGAAATCTACTCTCCAACGGCTCTTTAATATTGCGGACCCCTTTTGAAATCCCGAGGCCTTGAAACTAATACTAATAAAATCTTTACTATCTCCCACCTATTTAATAGGTAGGAAGGTAAAGGTTTTATTAATACCGTACCAGAATTTAACGTTGGAGATCGGCAATTACCAGCAAGAGGTGTGAGCGATCGATGGAGATATCTGGGAGTCGGCTTTGACAGCAATGGCAGAGTTGACCCCACCAAGGATATACTCCTTAATTTACTCAACTGACTCACGATAGCTCCCCTTAAACCTCACCAAAGACTCATATTTTGGAGAGATTTTCTTATTCTCTGCTGGTCTCTACAGATATATATATATATATATATATATATATATATATATATATACATATATAGATATATATATTATATATATATATATATATATATATATATATATATATATATATATATATATACCGGTCTCAGGTCCCAGACCATCTCACGCACTTTTTAGCGACCTAGATAAAGAGATCAGAAAGGTTGTTCATCTACACCACTCTACGCACCATGGGGTCCAATGGATGCTAACCACCGACCACTTCAAAAAATCTTGCGAATCCAAGACTTATTTGCGAGCGCTTGGGAACCTCCATTGAGATCGCTACACAAGAGACGGATTACTGGTCTCAACAACAAAACAACACGTTCGATGGGGCACATTAAAAAAAAAGCACACAGAACGCTCTTTGTACATTATCTGGTAAGGAGTATTTAAACCTACTAAAGCTCAGATCAACGCACTACCAACGCGTGCCAGATTGGCCAGAGACGCCGGGCTACAACAACGTTGTAGGCACGTGGTCATGCGTCTGAGACGTGGCTCATGTCGCTCAGATGTGCGATACAACACACAAGCAACTATAAAGATATAAAGAGACATGACGACGTCTGTGATTGCGTGGCGCGTCTTCTCCGCGAGAGGGTCATGAGGTGGTTCGAGAGCGAGTATCCCGTCGACCGGGCGCACCGGTCTAAAGCCCGACCTCGTAATAGCAACACCTACCGAGGTCTGGGTTTTAGATGCCAAGGTTTGCGGCCTGAACAGGGACCTGGCAAAAGCGCGGCAGGACAAAATCACTAAATATGAAGAATATGTATATATAATATTTTTCAGTGGAATTCCTTCCTCCTTTTGATAGAGTCCCCAGTCGTGTGACATATGAACCAGCTCTGTGGACGTGGATCTCCATTTTGTTTCATGTTGAGTCTTATCGATTATGTAATTTACAGTCCACGCGGTGCGATGTTACATTTGGATGAAGGTGATTTGATTTTGAAAAGTGTGCCATCATTGGGGGTGACATGCGGGAATGTAGTACTCGGGAAGTACAGTCTCGGTGAGAAACTGTACTCACCGAGCATGTTGGGAGTCAATGTTGGGAGGAAAAACAGGGGCGAAAAAGGAGGTCGGCTTTGCCAAATCGTCGACGACACGATTTCCGTCTAGGTTCTGGTCTACGTAGTCTTTTATTTACGTATTGATATAAGGAATTGTATTCAACTTAACCCTGCAGGGAGTGAGTGCAATTTAGTAATTTTGGATAGGGTTATTCCGTGATCTGCGCAGTGGCATAAAATTTTGATTAGTATGTAGTTTTACTTAGACAATATAAATTGTGTGCAGGTATTAGGTTGAAGATAATACTAGGAAAAGACAAACATTTTACGCATCAGTCGTGCAGTAGTCTATCGCATTAATATCAACCACACCTCAAGATAGCTTGGGTGTGATATCGACATCATGCCTATTCTTCAATAGGCACGCGGAGCAAGTACCAGCAAAGACGCAGGGGCCAGGTATTGTAGGGTGAACGTCGTAGCATCAATCCCAACACACGTCATTATTATATTCTAATTAAAGCTCGCTAGTAGTAAGATGTAGCCTATATGCAATAGCGCTCTTCCTCGCAATAACTAACCTAACAAGGCTGACTACGTAGACGCTAACTATATAAAAATTATGCTCTTTGGATTGCCAGAGAATACGTTTACAGCTCTCTCACTTGCAATGTGGCTTGAACGGACCCTTTCAAAAAGCTCCATATTGAACCATTTACTCTTTAATCATAACACTCTTACAGACTTAGAAAGAATATAAAAATAAATCACAACCTCCAACGTGTAATGACATTTTTCAACAATACCCCGCTTTCTTCTTATAGAAAAAGAACTAGCCAGAGAAAGCTGTTGAAGATAGTATTGGATCACAGTTTAAGGAAAATATATTAAAATTCCATCTACTATTTTCTGTGACGAAGTGCGTTTTGCGTAAGGTCCTTCCCCCAGGAGCTTCTTTGCAACTGATTTTGATTTCCTCAGACCTGCAGTCCGGGGGATCTTAGTATGTGTCGACGACAGGATGGCACATACATTGGCAAAGATTGTTGTAGTGGCCACCATCTCCATGACAGGGCCGGCGACTGTTACGAGTTCGCCATTCTCTCGCTCAAAAACAACACACGTCCTCTATACGGCGCGCACCAACGATTACTGACTCATTTATTCTCATGCCTCTCTTATATACTCACAGATTGCCCGCGCATTAGTGACTTTCCGCGTCCTCGCTAGCGTGGCGGCATCTTCTATTTGGCGCCATGTATTTAGCTTGCATCGGCATTGCACGCCATCCGCGCTGCCTATGCCCGCGCTGCTTAACGGACACTGCTATCCTACAGTTGTAGACATCGTCCGGTAGGGGTCCCGCCTGTAGCCCTCCAACTGATTATATTCAGAGCACGACTATTTGCTCTCAAGAAAAACAACGGCTCTCTTTGCCCGATTGCAAGTTTGTCTACTAAGCGGTACCGATATCGGAAATCCACGCCTCTAAATGCGGTGACCCACTATACCTTCGCAGTCCGGCTTTCAATGAAGAGATCCTTTAGGTCCGTCGTTGTTCTGCTCGTGCGCGGAGGACTTGATCGACTCCTTACAGTGTTCTCTCAATGTTTAGTCTTTAGACGACGGTGTGCTTGGGTAAAGCCTAATCACGGTAATTGGTGATATTTGCAGAGTCCGGGACCCCGGGAAAAGCAAAGTTTACGTCACGGACCCTGAGAACATTGTCTCTCCGGATATATCAGAACTATTCATCTGCTGCCCGGTCCCAAGAGGTCGTGCCCAGGTAAAGAGGTACTTCTTTGGGACAGCTGTAGCAATCGCGCCTGCAAATGATCAACCTCACACGGCGATCCTGTTTCATCTTCCACCACAGCAGCGCATGCTTTACTGCCGGTAGCCTGTACTCGGACGGAGTTAACACTACGAGGCCGCGACGTTACTTCATGTTGTCGACCGCTGTCCACTTGACTCACATCGCGGTAGTACAACTTCTTGCATAGTGGCCGCGTTGGTTGCATCGGAAACAACGCACTATGTTACTCTCCTGGTCAGCGCTCACGATTTGGCCGTCACTGCGTGGGTCCAGTTGCCGATGCTGTTGTTGTCTTTGTTGCTCTACGCCACCTGCGGCGGTTCCCTCACGCATTCCGACGTTAAACTGCCTCGGCGCTCTAATCTGTTGCTGTTGTTGTATCATCATCGGGCACCTGTCTCTGCGGTGTCCCACCTGTCGACATTGGTAGCAGACCGGTTTAGGCCTGGCGCCTCTACCTGTGGCACCTCCCGCTCTAGTCCGCGCCGTCAACGATCGTAGTCCGACGTCTGGTCTGCAATTCCACCGCGTCTTCAATGTCATGGATCAATGCAGACACGCTGCTATGTTGACGAGCAGCAATGCCCTGCACCACAATTTCAAACTCTGGACGCAGTCCGGCCAACACTCGAGCCTTGATTTCGCCGGTCGACAATGATAGTTTCAACGCCAGTGCTTCAACTCTACGTGCAAAGCACCCCCAACGACTCCTGCCGCTGTTGCCTACATGACGCCAACTGGTCTACTAGGCGGTTTATATCCAGCTCACGCTTAAACGCAGATAGAAACGCATCCTTCCACACTTCGTATGTGTTGCAGCCATATCCATGTGTAGTATGCCAAATCCGTGCTTCACCGACGAGCTTGTTCATGATCACCCGGCGGGTCTCACTCCATGACCATCCGCCGATCTGCCTTGCGATCTCAAACAGCCGAATCCATTCTTCCGCTGAAACGCCATCGCTCCCCGGGAACGTCTCCACTTGGCCGCTGACGTCGCTGGCCGTCTCGATCCGCACTGCGGCACCCGGGTCTGTCTCCTTCTTTGTCGTCAACTGAGCCACCATGGCCTGCGTGGCATCTGCCATCGCCTTCATCGAGCTCATCATCGAGCTCAACAAAACTGGGCGGCCGAACTGCTCACAGCAAAACTAAGCAAAAAAAATACAAGCAAATGGGATAGGCGTCTAAAGTTCCTTGAACGCAAATTTAAGTGCAATACGATGGATTTTGAAGAACACGAGGTGATAACAAATAAACAGATAACCAAAGATGTGAAGAAGAAAATTGACAAAACAGCCGAAGAAAGGAGGAGAGAGGATATGGAGAGAAAGACATCCTTGCAATTGTACAGGCAACAAAAAAGTAATACGGCCGAAAAGATATCATTTATTCGAACTCGCAAGCGTCCGGGCTGTTCGCTGACTGTAGGGCCGGTATGCTCAACACCCGAATGCTGGCGGCCAGATTACTCGGAAATTGGGACCATTCGGTGTAGAGCGTGTGATATAGAAGAAGAATCTATCGAACATATTGTGCTGAAGTGCGACGAGCTAGGAGGAGTGAGAACAGTGTCCCTAGCTGAGGCATTAGGTTTCGGTGATAAACCATTATGGCAAGAGACAAATGAAACCAAACGCAGGCTAGGGAAATGGCACAGATTGTAAGGAACTATGGGAAGACGTCCCGCTAAAGCAAACTATTGTGTAATTAGGTAGTAATATAACCATCGTGATAATCCAATTAATATTATTAATGCACGACAGACGAGGATATTTGTTAAAATACATATAATTATACCATAGCAATAATATACAACTATATACGAAGCCAGCAGCACGCTGTATGACATACTACACAGCGAGCGCATCTGATTCAAAAGATATTCCATAAGGAATGGTAAATAAAACTCGTATATATATATCATCTCGGCCAGCATCTCCATAGTCACCGGCGTTCCGCCGCCGTTCGTCGCCATTTTTGCACAGTCACCGGTCTCGCCCGATAACCCTAACCTCGTGCTGCCGCTGCAGCTCTGCGCTCGTTTCTTCTGCGACACGCGACGATCTGTACGCACGTCGACTCAGCCTCACCGCAGCAGCAGCAACAACCTAAGCAGCGACTCCGTATGCAGCACAACACTCAGTCCTGTTTAGCACGATTCCACCGCGCACCAACCGCGCCACCATGCTACTCTTCGCCGGGAACTCGACACCCTCTGTGCCTCTCAGTCAACCGGTTCGTGTAACCCCCTTGAAAACCCCACTTCTGAATTATAAGGGCCCGAACGGGTTACTAGGAGGAAAACACGAATATTGACCGACACTGGTGTGATCTTTATTATTGTCCGACTTCTCTACGACGCCGGTACAGCACCGCCACTCCGGCCTGTCTCACCACACAGCGATCCCTCCACGGCCGCGTCTCGACAACGACTTTCTTCACTCCCTGCAGTGTCGTCAGTTCTCCTAACGGCAACGACTTAGGTTACAGTAACAATGGCACGTCGGTGCCGCTGCCGCTGCTGCTTCCCCTCCCCACTCCGCTAACGCTTATTGGATCTATGTGCGCCGGTACTAGCAGACGTCGCTGAGCCATATCTCTCTATACCTACATCTCCGCTTACAATAACAATCTACAGCCTTACAGTGCGTTGATGTCTCGGTGTTTTCATACACGTTACACGCGAAGGCTCAATGGGATCTGCCAGGCTAGGAACTGAATGAAATGCGGTACGGTTGGTGCGGGCAATAAGAAAGAAGACTGGCTTCTGACACTCCTTTTAGAGACACCTAACGGTAAACGGCTCCATTAGGAAAATAACAAGTGGGCAGGAGAGTTTTGGTGTTTTGTGAAATGTGTGAATACAACATCTGGCGAATGCCTCCCTGCCACATGCAGGCAGTACCCTCTCCTTTGGCATACTTCTTTACGACATTTTGACACATTGCGTGGTCCATTTCGGCGATAACTTCGCGAATACGGCGTTTCAGCTTAGGGATTGATTCAAGGGAATCCCTGTGAACGCGGTTTCTCGCAAACCTATATAAAAAAAGGTTCAAAGCCGGAGATCTTGCCGGCCAGTCAATGTCTCATTTGAGGAGATGAGGCTGCGTAGAGATTTTGTGCGGAGCAGCTCGATCGTTGTGTCCGCTGCGTGACTTCACAGATTCTACCACTATTTTATAAAAAAATATTAAATTAAATTCTACTGCCCCCGAACATATCTCATTGCAGGTTCTCCGCAGGGCTGCGGACGCACTTGCATCAGAACAAAATGTACACCTCAATGTCAAAAAGCTGTACCGTGTGGTTCTAGTGTTCAAACGCGGGAATCGCCTGTGCCAAAACAACTACAGATCTGTCAGTATTCCCGCGCAAATATCGAAGGTCGTTAAAAATGCACTATCGAACAGTTTAGAGATTTTATCGAACGACATAACTCCCTATATAATGGGCAGTTTGAGACTCGACCCCAAATTGCCGAGTGTGGTGCCTGCAATTAATTTTGTCGAAGAGATACGGATGATTCAGTAGACTCATTCAACTCCAAATTGTTTTATATAGAAAAAAAAAGTATCAATCCGACTGACTCACTGAAGCATTAGTGGCGCGTTTCTCTTAAACATTTTTGTTAATTACATTTTTAGTGTTCCAAAAAATGCTAAACTAACTTTATTTGCTGACGATTTAGTGTCTTTATGCGTGAGCGAGTCCCTCAACCAAGAGGCCAAACGACAATAAACCCTGAAGTTTTGCCTGCGACGATCGCACACTTGGTATGCTAGTTGACAAGAAGTTCCTGGGTATCGCTTAACATTTTATGTTGCAGGCGGATACGAAACATCTCAGCAAAAGAAAATGTCAATGGCGTAGCCGTCATCTGCCGCAAATGCAAAATCCTTCCCCGCCAATGCTTCACGGCAATGTGCCGCGCGTATGTACGGCCTTACTCATGCGTGCCATATCGCTCTGCTTCATCTGAGGACGCTTGGTCTCGTCTTGGTTGTGTCACTAATACCAGAACAATAAAATAACTCTCGATTCTCCCGTTACCAAACCTAATTAAATTAACGATGGTTGTCGTTACGGAACAAATCTTATAAGTGGTTTCGTTTTCATGGTTACAAAATAAAAGGCAAGAGAATCAAGACACCGGCTGCCCTTCCTGTGTGATGTGGGACAGTGGCCAAGTCGACTGTAGAAGTCCGAGCCCCCCTGGCTCAGGGTAACAGGGTAAGGCCCAAGCTCTCGACTCGTCCAAACACACGCACGAGTATAATCTAAAACATACACAACCCTAAGATAGTTAGATATTTTATGATCTGTTATGAAGAAGAAAACATTATTTGCAACTTATTAGCAAGCACACAAACTATTCGCTATATATATAATATTAAAATAAACGGTTTATCACTGTGTCCTGCAACCCCCATCAATTTGCACGGACACCGTCACGTCTAATATAGATCTACGCAGCATTCCCCTACACATTGTTAGCGACGGAAGATCTGTGTGGTATTGAGCTCGTCTTCGCTATAATGTATAGTATCTTATTAGCTTAGCTTGTGAGATAAAATTTACTAAGCCTTCTTTTTATAACTATCAACACTATGGCAATAGAAAGACGGAACAGAACAGAACGGCTATTTCGGGTAACATTGCCTCTTTTTACTTCTGCATGTTTTGTCACAACAACGGGATCATCGCAAGCTATAACTAACTCATAATAGATGCAGCTATAGCCTGGAAAACCACGAGGTTACAAAAAACAAAGGGGTTTCACCGAGATGTGCTAATTCGCTTGTTCCTGGCAAACTTGAGCTGTATTTGTTTCGAAACTGCCAGCACTGTTCAATATCATTATTAAATTTTACTTCACAGAACTTTAACGCTTTCCTAAACCTTGCACAAACACCTCCTCGAGCGCCTTAATCACACCGAAGTACCTCTCCACAGGTTAATTCGCTATTTGTTGCCACACTAAGATGTCTTTCATCTAGATCTAACCATGTCTCGGTTCAAAATTATTTTTTGTAAGGAGATTGTAAGGCAAAATTGAAAGGCGGTATATTAATTTAGTAACTGAATAAGATCGTACAATCGAGGGAACATTGACATAAATATACCGCCTTTCAATTTTCAATATTTTTTCAATTTCAAACATGGTTTATTCACGGAACTGCATTTCACAACGCCTAAGTTCTCGGTAAATAAAAATGGTTGAAAAATATGAATCAAACAACAAAGCAGATAATTACTCTTGACAAAATCCGAGGAGTGTTTGTATAAGCACTTTACACACAATGGTATTACAGTGGTTAATGATTTACACAAGAACTTCAAAGCAGCAATTGGTGCGTTTGTTAGAACGCCGACCACCACATAAGGCAACAAACTTGCAAATATAACACACAAACGCAGTAGTCCACTAGTACAGCATCAACACAACTTACAACAACTATGTCTAAAAACATGTGGATAAATACAATCAAAAACGAAGTGTGTCCTCGTATACGAAGCACAACATTTGTAATACCAACTATACCTAGATCACACGCCTGGTTCCGACTGTGAAATTAACAGCCACTGCTTTAACTCGCGAGAGAAGAGGTGTTTCGTGGTGAGGCATCTTATGCGTTTAGGAATGCGGGTCCAGGTTTCACGAAGGCGGTACGCAAGTGCGTGTTGACTAGACTTCAAGGATACAGAAGGCACTGCAAAAGTTGTTGCGCGCCTACCTGATGTTCGACTCATGGTAGGAACTAGTGCAAATGCAATCTCCATAGGCACAATACCACGCGAAATTTTGTACGCTAACATTGAAACCCGCAGGGAGTAAATGCTTTCTACCGTGAGTAGGTTAAAACAAATGAGCAAGTCACGGACCGAATCCCCTCGCCTTCTAGCAAAAATGGCTCTAATTGCATCATTCTGTATCACTTGTGCTCTTCGGAGAATTCCGTCGTAGCTACCTCCACAGAGAAGGATTCCATAGCATAGAACTGGTAAAAACACGGCCTTGAACACCAGAAGTAAGCCCTCTGTGGGTACCCCAATCAATTTCATTTTACACTGCGTAGATACTACAGCATAGCACTTTGGTGCAATGTAATCCAGATGGGGATGCCACCTCATGTTTTCCTTGAGAACGAGCCCCAGGCACCTAGCGGTCTGCGAGAGCTTAATGTTCCGTGTCTTAAATATCTGGTTGTCAGATAATTCTAGAAGCCTCGGCGATGCACGAAAAACTATGAAATTGGTTTTGTTAGCATTGACGACTAGTCCAAAAATGTTAAAAATGCTAATTATATTATCAACATTCAAAAGCGACTGCTGCAAGTCCATATCAAAGTTCCGATGATTCACTCCGAACAGCAGCGTAGTGTCATCAGCAAAAGCTATAGCTGAGCCAAGGTTTAGCCTCTGAATCCATAATAGAATAAAATTCAGTAGAATAAGAAACATAAAAGGTCCGAGAACCGAGCCTTGAGGGGTACCGATATCGACCTGCTGCCATGAGGACTCTATTTGACCACCTCGTACCACCTGTCTCCGTCCTGAGAGATAGGACCTAAACCAGGCAACCGCCGGCGCAGAGCAACCCAGCTGAGCGAGCATTTGGAATAGAAGGGAATGATCAAGGCAATTGGAAGCCGCTGACACGTCGAGAAAGACTGCGAGACAAAACGTATGTACCTCAACCGAGTCGAACACTCGCTGCCATAAGTGGGCCAACGTGAGGTCAGTCGACCTACCCCTGCGAAAGCCGAACTGGTTTGAGGAAAGGAAATGTATAGTCTCTAAATATCCATTTAGCCTAACCAGCACCAGTTTCTCAATGACCTTTGAGATATAATCCACGACCGAGATCGGCCTATAGTTGGCTGCGCGGTTTCGCTCACCCTTTTTCTTAAATAGAGGAAACACCGCCGTATCTTTCAAACGTGATGGAAAGCTGCCAGACTCAAACGAACGATTTATAATGACAGTCAGCGGACCTGCGATCGATGAAGCTGCTAACTTCAATAATTTTGCAGGTACACCGATGACACCTCGACTCCAGCTTGCTTTAAGACGGAGAAGGGTACCATGAACCTCAGGAATAGAGACAGCAGAGAGTGAGAATACAATGTCATTTTTTTTTTCATACCTCGTCAAGCAGGGTGGCCATATCTCTGTTCTTTTTGAGGTGAGCGACCGTGGTATTACCTAGCGTGGCAAAGTGACGGTTTAGCTCGTCTGCAATTTTTACTGGATCATCTATTGTTTCATCCTCGGCAACTAGTAACGCGGACGGTAATTCTACTGGATCATGTCGCCTACCACAGAGTCCATTGATGAATTTCCAGAGTTTGGAGGAATCATCACGCAAGAAAGCAAAGCGATTTCGGTAAAATGCTGTCCTCGCAGCGCGAATTGCATTGAGGTAGCGGCGACGACTGTTTAAATAGGAAGCTTTCGAATCTACTGAATTTATCTTGCGATGTCTATATATATATATATATATACAGGCTCCGCTCACAAACATCCGCTCGAGTTTTTTGAGTTGCGCCGACGTGAGATAATCCCAGATGACCTGTATTCCGTATGAGGCGACTGGCGCTACCGTCATGTTGAACAAAGCCAGCGTCGTTCGTAGAGATAGTCTCGAAGGAGTTCGTATACTAACACTTGCAACTAGCGCACGACGCGCTCTGTCCGTAATGTGCTCCACGAAGGACCGACCGTTTGTAGGGAGTATCATCCCTAGATATTTGAAGTTGTTTACATATTTCAGGGATGTCCTGTTTATATGCAGAGCACCAGAAGCCGCAAGACGACCACCGCGTCGGAATTTCATGGCTTCTGTCTTGCTCATATTAATCAATAGGCCAGCCTCTTCCACATATCCCGACAGCCTTGCCAGAGCCTGCGTGAAACCGACTTCTTACAAAAATCACAAAATCATCAGCATATAGCAGAGCTTTCACGTGTCCCGACTGGTCTTGAACGCGTCGTGGCAAATCGCTCAGTAATAGGAAGAAAAGTAGCGGACTCAAATTGTCACCCTGTGCTACACCTGTGGACTGAACAAACGGGTCTAGGAGCGCTACTCCGTCGTCTATGCTCACCGAATTTTCCTGCAGTATGGCCTTAATCAGCATAAGCATGTTTTCAGGAACCCCGCACTGAGTAAGTTTAATTAAAATCTTGTCACGCGGCGCCATATCGAACGCGGATTTCAAATCCACAAATACCGCAAATAGTGCTTGCTTTGGCTTCCGGATCCCCTGATACACCTCTTGAAGCAAGATCTCACACGCGGTCATGGTGAAGTGACCTGCACGAAATCGATGCTGCTCAGGCGGGATACAGGAGCAAGCCTCTAGGTACCTTGTCAACCGCCGAGTGATGAGGAGAGCCAGCAGCTTGTAGCAGCAGCTCTTCTTCGCGATCGCCCGCCACGAGGATGCGTCATGAGGGCTGCCTTTGTTCTTCGAGATGATGCTAAGGAGAGCATTGCTCTAGCATGCTGGCAGACGTCCATGTCGTAGGCAGGCGTTGAACAGACTCGTCCAACAAGGAAACATGTCAGCCGCATACTTCAGGTGTTCGTTGCGGATCAGGTCCGGCCCAGCCGCCTTGTTCGACTGAAGATGTTCCAGCGCACGCAGAACCTCAAACACTGAAAACTCTGTGCCTAAAGCCTCACGCATGGCGGTCGTTTTCTCGTCCCATACACACGCATAAGATGAGACCGCTCGAGGAATGGTATCTGTCGCCGCGTACATCCCTCTAAAGTGCTCTATTAGCACATCAAAGCTGATAGGGCATACCATCGGCCTGTCCCGCGTCAGCCATCTGTACGGCTTCTTGGATGCCCTTATCACTAGCTTGTCTTCCCTTGAAAGGTGCTGCTGACGGGCTGATTCGAGTATTCGACGTTACCAGCTTCTCACAAGGATGAAAAGAGGTCTCAATGCTGGATGCCGTCGCGCCAGTTCGCGAGTCAGTTGTAATGAGGTGGACGCCATCTTACATGTCGCATTAAACCACGGGCGCTGGCGTCGCGGCCTCACCTCTGCCACTGACGATTTCAGGACGTCGTTTAAAGTGCAGGCGTAAGAATCGATGTCTGGATTGCAAGGAACAGGGAACAAGGCTGCAAGGAAACATTGACATAAAAACATTTTAGAGTGCAGTTAATCACAGTAACCGTGAAAGAGGCGGAATAGTTGGATTGAATGGGGAGATTCGTTTCAGTGGTTCAAATTTACCTCTGAATTGTCGGTTAGTATAGCTACACTTGTCTTCATATCCCAAAAGACTGGAGATTGTATACGAAACTGACAAGATCGTTGAGCACGCTCTCCATCTCGAATTATACTTCCGCAATTGAACAACGGCAGCGGTGTTCAATTTGGGGTTCTCCAATTTAATAAATATGGTGATGAATTTTTCGGCGTAATTCGTCGATACTTAGACTTACATTTATCTTAACTAAGATAATCAAGTGCATTTTTAAAAACGTACAATGTTTTTCCAACACATTTTACGCAATAGTTATCACAACTGGTCTAATTCATCGGGTCAGCCACAATGTCACAGAAATTTTTCCATTACTACCTTTTTTGATTCTCTTTTCGGAGTAAGTGCATTCGAATTCAGCGCACTTAAGATTTTCTAAACCAAACGAACCATCGCAGTAGCTACATGCGATGGCTGGAGCGATGAGAAATGTCGTCCGTGCTGATGTAGTTGAAAACGGTTGCCGCCGTACTGTTGAGCGGTGCACAGGCGGCGTTTCAAAGCTAAACCTCATATCCAAGGAGAGACAGAGTGTTTGTGGTAATATATCCAACCTTGATCAGTATATCATTATCACAGAGGTAACACACAGACACAAGTTATTACAATTTACTGGCAAATTTGAACAATAAAAGACTAAACGTTTTGAACAAATGCGGATCTCATTGGAAGCTGCTGCATCCACTGCAGTAATACCACCCCTGAACGGGCAATTAGGTGTTCAGTACTGACTGCAGCCTCTTTGTACTCTGTTGCACTTTAATGGTGTTACGTGACCCTGTCCAGTACGGCTTCACCACCCATCGGTCTATATGTCCACAGCCGTTAAAGGTGACCTAAGGCTGGGCCATGTTTATAAATGCCCGAGGAAGCTGTGTTTATTTTGATCAGAAGAGCACACTTGACAAAGTAGATCAGTTTCGTCGCGCACCGTACTTAATGCGGCTTGGATGACGAAACGTAAAGTTGGTTAGCTGCGTTGTAGCTGCGTTCGCTGTGAGCGCGCAGAACTGCCAGTTTTGCAGCTAGTAACTTCTCGTCGTAACGTCGGAGACCTCCCGGCTAACTGTGCCAAAATTCTGCACAGTATGCGTTATGTACAGTCGCGCACTTGCTACTGAGACCCGAGTTATTCCATTACGTTTACGTTTATTTCATCATAGCACTTACCTCATACTGTTATCTGTTATTTATTATACACTTTTCTCTGTTATTTACATATCATCGATACTCGCGTATACTAGCATGGTCAATATTATATTTTACATTCGTGCTATTCATTCTTACCTCATCGTAACAGTGACCTCGTCAGTCTGTCTCTCTGATATACAGCTCCGTTGGCGCGAGGGCTTCTCAGTAAGCTGCCGATACAGTGCTAGCTTCTCGAAAGCGCTGCTGCCGGGTGATATGCTGACGTTGCATGAGCATGCCCTCTCTCGCGTCGCTGAGTTGCGTCATCAGCGATGCGAATCCAGATCAAGGAGTCATTTGTGGCCCAACTGGAATATGTCTACCCTCAGTGCAGGACCACATAGTTGCGATTATGTGAGATCAAAGCTCACCTCAGGTCGTGCAAGATTTTATCGCGGCCATGATGTTCTCTCTCCGAAGAATCTGCTGCCAAAAAAGGTGCCGACGGTGCGGTTTTAGATGATCACAGCACCTCGGCGATTTCCAACGGTGGAAATGCGGGTTAGACGATGAACGACTCCGGCTCTCAACAATTGGCCGCAAGCACCTCTGTAATGGTCTTAATCAACGCAGTTCGAAGAGAGGTCGTCGATATGATGTCGAACGGCAAAAACGAGTTGCCTAGAAATCGAAGCTGTATTGAACGATATGTCATCTATTACTGCACAATTACAGCCATGTCGACGTTTGTTTCGGCTGGCATTAAAACAAAACCCGAGTAATCGCAACTGGTATACAAAGGGTGTTTACGTTGATGACATAACATTTGCATTTTAATACAACCTTACTACGAATGATGTGACGGTGACTGTTTGTGCCCTAGGCGACAAGTATGTGAAGTCGTTTAGGAGGATCCACGTAGCAGCTGCAATGGCACTGAAAAAAAACAGGTTTATGCGATCGTCCAATGTTGGAGGGCGGAGCCCTTAAAGTAGGCAACAGGATGCATATCAAGCGACAGAAATATTGTTACGGAAGAGTATATAATGATGGATGTTGCGGTCAACCTTGTAGTATGTACTTGGAAAATGTTATTTGAGCTCAGCGTTTAGTTTGACTGGGAACCATAGATACTCATGCAGATGATTTATATGGTTATTGTAATACGCAAAGATATGTAATCCTTGCGAATTTTAAAGTAACACACATTAATGATCAATCAATAAACAGTGGTGTTTACAAAACTACACTTTGTGCTAATGCTTGGCAAACATCGCCTAAACTTTTAGTTACAGGAAGTGAATGCGTGGTCCAAGTAAAATCGATTCACGGTAAATGTCGCTATAACCAAAATCGTACGTTTTTGTCGTAATTGAAGATATACGATTATGGACAGATATAGTGACAGATTTTTTAAGACCAACAATGTAAATTTCAAATTTGCCGACTGTTTTAAAATACCTGGAAGGTTTAACGTTTTCTCTATAATTTCAATTTATTCCACCATACACTGACAGTTGTTGACGTGAGATCTCACCATCACCACAAAATCTACCGACACATTCATCAATAGAAGGACATTTTCTATTTGGTACGGCAGTTTTAATTTGTCTGAGCGATTGTCCGGTAGTTTCTCGCGCCTATAGCCTCGCCCTTTCTTTTAGCTATGGGCAGCAAGTATCATTATATGAAAGATGTTTTTCCACTCATCCTGTATCTTGCCTTTGCAGAGACAGGCAAGTTATATACAGTTGTCAGTATTTGGGCGCACGACGTCAATATTCGCCTTGAGGTGCTCGCTTTGAATGAGGACATCTGTTTGAATCTGGTTGAACAGCTATTTCAACCTGTTAGGTTTCACCGTTAAGCACCTCGGATCTCTAAAGCCATCGAATTTGTTCTCGGCCGGCAGTGTAACGTCCTTATGGACGATTTTTCGGAAATACTGTGCCCACACTTTGCTGTCTTCACTTAGTGGCTTTGACGTAACTGGCCTCTAAGTAATCAGCATCAGCTGGGATTTTCGTTCTTCAAAACGGTCCTTCTCTTCTCTCGTCATGCCCTTGAATGATCGCCCTATCACCTTCGGTAAAATAGAAAAGTGCACTTGGTGTCAAATCATTGTTGACGCCGGTTTCGTGCTTCAGTTCCCGGCACTCGTTGTTGAACGACGGCCTATGCTTTCCCCCGTACCGCCACTTTGCCTTTCTGCGGCGGTGCTAGCGGCCTTATCAACGAGCCATCTAATCGTTTACTTCATGTGGCGTCATATCGTCTGATCCGTACGCTAGCTGCAGGGCCTGTTGTGCATTTAACGAAAGGCACGATGATTCGTGTTATTTTTGTTGTTGGTTGTGGTGGTGGTGAGGCGCATTGGTTGCGCTCCAGCCTAAGCATAACCTGGCAGTTCGAGTTACGACTCGCTGATGGTACATACGTTAAATTCAGTATAAGGCTTTTCGGTTGAAGTGAAGGTGGGACTGAAGATAGGATAATGTTGACGGCAGTTCTTTCGTTCCAGCTGATATACATCGACTGCAATCTGCAGTCGTTTTCAATGTTCAAGTTTTGACTCGGGCCGAGTTCCGAAGTGGAAGCGCACTGTCGAATGCGGTCTTTGGTCAGGTCACAGTGAAAGTCTGCGTCATAGTGAGATTGCTACAGTACTGTAGACCAGTGGTGCCAATGTCTTGCCAAGAAGGGGGGGGGGGGGAGGCGGGAGGATCTATAAATACATACTAAATGATATTCCGTTCTTTCCAAGAATTCAATGTTTTGTGGAACAGTCTTACTCTTCTCGTGCATACTACGCTTACTTAGGGCCTCTCTCTTTTTGTGTTATGGCCACATCGCCATGATACATACTATCGTTTGGACAAGGTAGGCGCCTCTTGCTCTCAGTAGTAATTTGTCGTCATACTCAGAGAACCCCTCGTCTCTCAATAATCTACATACGAAAGAACAGCTGGTCGCAGTTGCTTTTTCGTATGCAGTTGCATGGGGTCGTGTTTTGCGCGCGCTCTAGCAACCTGTGGTCAATCCGGTGATTAGGCGGCGATCAAGCAAAGGTGTACCACGAAAGACTGAGTACAATTCTTAGAGCGTTCACTACATAAAGTCATAACCTTATCGGTGAAAGGCTCGTAAGCGACCAATGTTGTATCAGTGTTCTCCAGTCGGCAATAAATCGTAACTCGAAAATAGTCCTTTGTGCGTTTAGTCACCTTGTCGCAGATAGCCTGAAACCTGCCCTCGAACCTTGTCAATGCGCTTGACGGTGTTTTTCTTAGTCACTACCTTCCAGTCATTTGAACCCACCGAGCTATCAACCGTGCCGCAGCCAACCAACAGCTGTGGAAAACTTGTTTTTCACCGCCTTTTGATTTACAACCACTTTGAGTCTGCAGGAAAGAGCAGCCTTTCTCCTCTGCTCTAGCAATGCCCTATTAATACCTATGTCAATCCCCAGTGGAGAGTAAACTGAATGGCTTATTGCACGTTTGCACGTGCACGCGCGCTGTCAGACGTGCAGATACGACGTTATCTAGCGAGGCAGACACCACTGTGGGGCATGCAGCGGACACTATGGCGGCCCCTATCAGCGACCGGCAGCAACAAACACCAGCGCACATAACGGGAGAACACCTTAGAACCAACTCTACGTCGTAGTTGGTATCAAAATAACGCAGCTAATGGCATTCAAGTGTCCCAGACGACAACATCCGTTGGACATCACGATAAGCACCTGCCACACAATCAAGATGCACAAGGCCATGAGGCTCTCTCCTCACAACAAAAACGAAACACACACTCGACCGTGGGCCGATACCGTTACCAAATTGGCCCAAGCTCAAACGGGTATATATATAAGATATGTGATCCAGAATAAAAAAAAAACAACTATGGAGCTCGTTTTTAAGAAAGAGGGATACAAATGGCCATTCTCTCCAGCGCGCGATATTCAAAGTTTGTTTTGTTTCGGCTGCAGAACGCGTTTGCCGCTAGATGGAGCCGAACGTAGCAACAAAGTTTCAGAAGCGGTCACGGCGCGAGAGTGATATAATAGAATAAGAATGTTACTGCAGTGATCCAAAGTGGTGAGGTTCAATTTTCGCTTGTTAGCCAAAGCTCGAACATTAGATTTCTCTACTTCGCTGCTCTGTACTAGTACCCGCCATCATGAGGCTCAAGGCATTCGCCAACCCACTGCTAAATCTCGGTTCAATGGACATTGAGTTGGCATCTCGAAGGCAGCTCAGTGTTCTTGCTTGTGCAGCTTGTGGCTTCACCGGCGAAGGTATGTTTTACAGCAGCTGCAACCACGTCCTCTGCACTGATTGCACGCTGGTGCTCGAGCCTCCTGGCGAGGAGGTGGTCGAAGCGCACTGCCTGCTTTGCCAGTGTACGTCATCAGCGATGCGAATCTGGGTCAAGGAGTCATTTGTGGCTCAACTGGAATGTATTTGCCCTCAATGCAGAATCACATTGCGACTGTGCGAGCTAAAAGCTCACATCAAGTCGTGCAAGATTTTGCCACAACCACCATCTTGTTCTCTATCCGAAAAATCTACCGTCAAGCAGAATGCCGATGATGCGTCTTTAGGTGATCACAGCACCTCGGCGATTGACAACGATGCAGAAGCGAGACAGGCGATGAGCGACTCCGGCTCTCAACAATTGGCCGCAAGCTCCTCTGTAACAGCACCACTCAGCGCAGTTCCAAGAGAGGTCATCGATATGATGTCGAACGACAAAAACGAGTTACGCAGCGAGTTTACGCAGAAGATCGAAGCTGTGTTGAAGGATATGTCATCTCTTACTACATCATTACGGCCATGCCGACGTTCGTTTCAGCTGTTATTTGAACTAGATAACTTAGATAACTCTGATTTTGTGACAGGAAGTGTAACCGTTCTAAATATGGCATTTTACTTTAAATACAAACGTTATATGAGCGAGTTAACGGCGATTGTTAGTGACGTAGGCGGCCAGTCTGTGGAGTCGTTTAGGAAGGCCCACGTAGAAGCTGCTCTAGTATCGAAGAAGCTAGCCCTAAGCGGCCTACGAACAATGCGAGACGGAGCCGCCAAAACGCCTTTGACAAAAGCCGATTTAAAATTAGGCAACGTTATAAGCTTGAATTTTGACCAATATACTAGTCATATGGATTGCTTGTATCAGTTCCAAAGGGATTATATGCTTGAGGTTAGTTTTGTGTTTGACTCCAAACCATAGAAACGCCCGTTTTAAAGAAGTCCTGGTTAAAAAAAAACATAATTATTATAGCGTTTTATATGATTACTTTACTGCTTAATTCAATTAAATGCAAGTGTCTCTTTATAGTTTTTAAAGTACAATGAATAGTGTACATTGTTATCCACAAAAAACGCGTTCTAATTAACGTTTACTTGAATTCATTATGTACAATGCACAGTATAAAATTGAACTAAAATATACTCACGAGTACCGTTCTAAGATAGGCACTAAAGCAAAACTGCTACGCTCTATTTCACATCGCAGTGCAACACGTCGAAGGAGTTTCTGGACTCTTTCACATGCATCAATATGTTCTTCACATATGGCCGCCAAATTTCACAGCCAGATAGATAGATACATTTAAAAACTACCATACGTTTATGAAGACTGACATAATTGCACATTTAATAATGAAACAACGAAAAACGATATTACATATAAAATAGACAGATTGGATAGTTTGTGCAACGTGTACATCAATTAATGTTTGTAAAAGTGTAAAAGGGTTCCTTCTATCAAAGGCCTTAAAAAATTGTAGAAAAAACAAATGTTTCCATTTGGTCAATAAAAGTGGTCCAATGTTATACCTGTTCAACTAGTTGAGTTGCTGTGGATATGCCATGTTGGAAGTTGTTCTGTTATGACATGTGCTTCTTTTTTGAAAAAAATAATAGAAGGATAAGGTTTGGGGTAAAGCTGCATTAGGAAGGGAGTTAATTGATTTTCGTTAAGATATTATATGCTAAATACAAATATGGGAAGAAAGTAAGCGAAAGTAATAGAAAGTTGGAATAGTTGGAAATACGTCTAGCGCCGATGCCTCAAGATCATTGTCTAATTTTGCTTCACAGATCCTTAACGCTTTCCTAAAACTTGCACAAACGCCACCTCCTCTTG
This sequence comes from Dermanyssus gallinae, assembly GCA_003439945.1. Classification (NCBI taxonomy): domain Eukaryota; kingdom Metazoa; phylum Arthropoda; class Arachnida; order Mesostigmata; family Dermanyssidae; genus Dermanyssus; species Dermanyssus gallinae. The sequence continues at coordinate 20,630 of QVRM01003928.1, forward strand.
CTTGCTTCGGTCCAAAATTATATTAATATTTTGTAAGGCGGTATATTAATTGAGTAACGGAATACGGAATGGTGCTGCATTTTTCGGCGTAATCCGTTGACTTTTAAAAAAGCGTACAACGTTTTTCTAACATCCAATACACAATAGTTCTTATCAGAACTGCTCTAATTCATCTGGTCACCCACAATGTTACAGAGTTTCCATCACGTCTTGTTGACTTCTCCTCTCGCAATGAATACATACGAATCCAGCGCACTTAGGGTTTTCTAAATCAAACGAGCCATCGCAGTAGTTACATGTAATGGCTGGAGCAATGATAAATGCCGGCTTTGCTGATGTAGTTGAAAACGGTTGCCGTTTCAAAGTCGTTGTATACAGCTGGCGTTTCAAAGTTAAACATCATATCCAAGAGACAAGCGAAGACAGGGTATTTGTGGGAATACATCCAACCTCGATCAGTGCACTATTACCACAGAGGTATCACACAAACACAAGTTATTACAATTTAATCGCAAACTTGAACAATAAAACATTAAACATACTAAACAAATGCAGCTTTCATAGGAAGCTGCTGCATCCACTTCAGTGTTACCACAACTGAACGGGCCATTAGATGTAGAGTACTGGCTCCAGCCTCTTTATTGTTGTGCTCTAATAACGCCGGTCCGTACGTACTGTAACTCAGTAGAAGTTTACACTGGATCGCAAAAACAAGTTCCAGAGCCTAGCGCCTGCAGATAAAAGATCACGTGCAGCCACTGCGCAGCACACTTATTTACGTGCGCCTTACCATAAATGCAAAGCATGTCAACTATCTCAATATTTCGATGCATCGATCCATTACGATGCACGCGGTAGTTTGTAATGGCTTTGCGTTCACGCGTTCAACTATATAGGCAAATATTCTGGCGATCATATCCTGACGCGAATTAACGGAGGTCTTGTAGATCACACTTTTTGGTGGCTCCAAGTTATGAAATCGAGAATTAACAGATCGGGTGATCGCGGCGTCTAAGCACCAGGCCCGCGTCGGCCAATCCATCGATGCCCGAAGGTAGCGTCTGTGCGGCACCGCCGCTAAGTTGGCGCTCCATCGTCATTGGAATCACATCCTTGAGCGGACACTTTCTGAAACGTCTTTCAACAACTCTGGCTAGGTCCTGCTCAGGAACCTGCAGTATACAAAATGAAATAAATGTTCTCAAATGGAGTCAGAGTTTGCCAAATAGATACGTTACGAGAAGGAACTTGAGCTTTTAAATGTTTTCTCTGAGAAGATTTTGCCATACACCTCACATAGTGTCCGTGAGTAAGTTTGAACATAACGCAGCCCTTATTAGGGACGCAGAGCTGTTTGAGAGATAGCAACCCAAGAGTAGCTAAAGCCAGGCGGCCGTTGCTAGAATTTGGGACATTACAGATAATTCTTGCAGCGTTATTTTAAATAACTTTAAGCATGCGGGTGTGAGAAAAAGCTTTAAAACGGGAAACCTTTTCCCACCCCGCAAGTTTACCAGACTTGGCTCCATCCGATGACCACCTCTTTACATCGCTAGGTCACGCTATAACTAAGCCGAAATTTTCGTTGTACGAAAGCACCCGAAAATGGGTAGGTGATTGGTTTGCTTCTAAAAAAACGGATTTTTTTCTGGCGAGAAATCCACAAGTTGCTTTGAATAAAATACCTTCACTCGTTATCGAATGAGAGTCATTTGTTTTTGCAAAAAAAGCATATTCATTTTATTCCAAAATGTTGCCCAATCTACAGATCGAATGGGCCTGACATGTTAAGATATTAGGGTTTTTCCCAACAGTCATTATGGGAGCAGACTTTCAGCGGTATATTTTTTCATCTATGTTCAATGAGTATCATTCAACAACAGCAATAGAGCCGGTAACACCGCGGTAGGCGACAACCATCTCCCACGGCTTCGATGTACTGCCAAAGTAATACCGAGCCTGGGGGGGTGGGGAGGACTCCAGGTTTAGATGGGTTTGCGAGTCTCACACTAGTCACGCAGGCTGCTAGTGGCGCATGTGCATCATGCATTCCCGAAACCTCCCAGAAAAAAAAAAGGCGACAACCATGACTCATGTAGTAGCCCCCTAGACCACAACGCTACTAGGACCTTGTACAGGACCAAGCGAGCGGGTCGTTCCTACGACCTTGTGTAGGATTTAGTGAGAATTCTTGAGAAGTGCCGCAAGTGACTCTGTACTGAGGAGAGAACGTGTCCCTTAATCTAGTATGTTTGTGACAGTAAGTGAGACAGGAATCCATCCATGCTCAAGCATTCAGAGCAAAACATATGTGCACAAGAAGCATGTCGATATATGTATATATATGTATATATATATATCGAGAGGCATGGTTTAATAAAATTATACGTAATGCCTAAATTAGTTTTAAGAATAAGTATAGGGTATTTTGAAAATTTAAGGATTCGCGTGACCAAACCTTAGCAACTTCCAGAAGCGCTCTCACGTTAGCATGATCATCATTACAGTTACTTGTAATATAATCGACCGTGTCACAAAGGGTCAATATCTGTAGAGTCGACCGGTTATAAAACCCGGAATAAATAGATAAATGAATATGTGAGATAAGGAAAAAGCTTTTATTGGGAGGGTCTATTTTCGTATCATAGACGGTATGATGTTAAGAGAGTCTCCAAGGTTAGCCCTTAAAAAAGCCCCAAATATAGCAATTTCTTCCGGCGAAACCGAACGCAAGATAAACTGATAATATACTAGTCCATGTTGAAGAAACCTACAAAGTTTACCAGAACTGCCTCCAGTCAAATGGGAAACGATAACTTCTCCCATGGCAAATGAATGTTTGGCGAAATGATTGGAGACTTCAAAAGTGCCCTCAATAACTAGCCCGTCCTAGAAATCATTCTTTTGAATTCAAGTTTCCTATGTTTGTTTGCGATGGTGGTGCTAACCTGTCGCCAAGGGTCCAGTGCGTAGCTGATAGCAGTTATATTAGCGTATTTTATATCAGTTATATTTAACACTGAGATTGGATTTGTTTTTGAGGTACCTTCTGCAGATTCAAGCTAACCTCCTGTGCTCGATATAAGGCCGCTATAACCTAAAGGAGAGGAAGTAACTTCCTTCAGAATAGATTATTTTATTAATTATTATAATATTAGGATTAAAGCAGAAACGCCTCCCCCTTCTGTCTGTTCTGTCGAACGTGTGCCTGATAGCAGAAACCTCTTTATTACAATTTCTTTGATTAACACTGTCTGTGTAATACTCTATCTAATTAAAATAGGGGTACATAGGTGTGCTCCGGTGGTTCAAGAAAGTCCCCTCAGCTTACTCTTAAGTTTCTCGAGGTGATTCAGGGACTGCGGGTATGCACACGTTTGGGCATGGTACAGATCACAAGGGGCTTCGCAATATTTACAGATACAAGACTCGTCTGGGTCGTAAAACGACTCCGTTCGACAAACCACATGATGATAGCCGTGGGTCGAGAATTTGACCACAACGTGCCTGTTCGCCCGATCCGGATTCTTCCATGTGTCGTCTGTCATTGCTGACGAAGTGGAGAACTGTGGGCTCACGTCGCTGATCTCCTCCCTTTTCTTGTTTATGAGTGTTGCCAACGGAACCGTAGAATGAAGACAGTCGAAAATGCGCGGGTTCACTGACGCTGATCTTATTTATTATGTTTCACGATACGACAGAGAGCCATACGGCAGCGCCGCCTCTCTTCGTATTATTATTATTGTTGCCTAGCTAGCTCGCACAATGTCCCGGCGGTTAGCGCGAAGCAGTTTCCACCGCCGGAACTCACACAGATTACACACTTGACACTGCCGCTACACTAGCGCTAACAATCATTCAACTAACAGTATATATATATGCATATATATATTAATCTGCCTGCAACTGCCAGCCACAACACTCACCGCCCTAGTGCAGCACTGCTGCCACGCTCCCGCCGCTGTCGCTGCCAGGCCGTCGGACGTGCCGGTCGCCGCCGGACTAAGGGCTTGCAGAGTGCGCGTTACGCCGAACGCTCGGGATAGCAAGAGAAGGGCTGAGGAAATGGCGCGCACCCCCTTTTATAGGGCCGGCGACCGGCAACGTGACAGTGCACGAACGTGCAGTGGCGGGTTGTGGCCAACAGTGCTGTAACTGGTTGTGGCTAACAGTCAGAAATCATCATCATCATCATGGCGCGCAAATACAAACTTCTACCGCGGCCTCCCAATATGCAACAATGAGGTTCACAAATGCCATCGTCTCTTCAAGCTTGAACTTTTGTTGGATCTCTTCCACGAATCGCTTTTCTTCCGTCAGGAGGTAGACCATACGATCTCGCGTATTTGTGGGACGCCAAGAACTCTTGGCAGAAACTCTTCCATGGCAGAAACCAGGAAGAGAAAAGCAGGAACTATCGGGTTCATTTCGAAAGACATAAATCGACACAGTCAGTTATGATAAATTCACAAAATACACTTAATCCTTAGATGTGTGGCATTTACAGGGGTTATTTTGAAGGTAGTAGTATTTGTCATATTATTGTTACAGGGTTATTTTGAAGGTAGAAGTATTTGTGATATGTTTATAAAATGTATAGATAGATAGGTTTTATTATTCTTATGAGTGGTTTATATTTGTACAGAGGTTCACAGCTCATCAAAGTCATCAAAGGCTAGCACGGAGTGTTTATATTGCATGTTTTCTTATAATTTTAATTATTGTCATTATGCTTATTACCGTGTTCGGTTGATACTAGAGTAGGGTTTCTAAAGAGGCAGAATCGATACATGTACGTATTTATAACGCATATAATGGACTTCTATGGTGTATATCCAATATTACAAGGCTCTTGTTTGCAGGCGATGTAATGGACATAAAAGACGCATAAAGTCATTACAAATATTTCAACTGCGTAGGTTAGATAACTATGGACGTAGGTGTAGTACATACAGGCGAACAGACAGTCACGGCGCAGAATATTAGGACTCTGGAACAGAGCAAAGATGTTACAATTTTTTGCGAATGTGATTTGTGTGAGCTTCAAACGATAACCGAACGAATCCAAGACAACGCCAAAGGTTTAAGGCCCTCTTTAATCACTTGCTCTACCTCTGTGGGAAATGGCCGATAAAGAGTGGTGTAGTATCATCACAAGCTTTTCAGCTCCATAGACTCCTAGTTTGATAATCATAATATTGTAACGTTGTTGTGTTACGCTAAGTCAGCTTGGGGATGTAGACACATCCGGACGGGTACTGCAGCCCGAGGGACTCAGTAACGATGTATGACGACACGTAGCATTGGGTCTAATGCAAAGCACGGCCGAGCAGCGGATGGTTATCAAGCCATGCTGCTGGGTCTATTTATTGGTTCAGGAGGCACCGCGGCGTGCTGACACCCCAAAGGGTGTCAGAACCCGCTCTCAAATCGGTCGAAATGTACAGCAGTTTGTGTTTGTTTCGTATAGGAATACAGGTGAAGTGACTGTTTGACTTGGACTGCCGATCATAGGTCGACCCTCTCCCGATGTCGGCCGATGATCGTTTGGACGGCGGAGGACGTTGGAGTTTCGGCGCAAAAGGCTGTGGCTGTTCTCGGCCGGCTGGTTGAGACATGTATCATTCGGTAAACGTTGTGTACCTTGAGATTCTGGCGCGGGCGCTGTAGCCGTTGGACGTGGTCGGTTAGAACTTATTTAAATTGCGCTATGATGCGTACACAGTAACTTCGTTACACTGCCCCCCCCTCTGAATTGGCTCGTCCCGAGCCAACAGTGGAGGTCTGGCATGTGTTAGTTGACAGGTCGGTTTATTGAGGTTGAAGATTGGTCTGTAAAGGTCGGCAATTCATACTTGTTGTTGATCGCCGGAAGGTCGCTGTCGTCCGATGTGTCGCTCGGACAGTTTGGGTTGAATGCAGGCTTGCTGTCACTTGAAACGTCTCTCGCCTGGGGGGAGTAGTGGTGTGGAGCAGAGTCGGCACGGGCGTGCACTCCCGCGCGGTTGAACTCTCGCTTTCAGTCTTTACACTCCTCCAGGCGATGTCTCAAGTTGTTTCACAAGCAAATGGCGCTGGGCGGACGGCAAATGGTTTAACTGTGTCTATCTTTGCACAACTTACCCGGGCGACCTGTACGCTTTTAAACCGGGCAAGAATGAACGCTGGCCATGGCCGTATTTCGGTCTTGTTTTGCGCAACTTACCAGGGCAAATTGTACGCTTTTAAACTGGGCAAGGATGAACGCTGGTCATGGTCGTATTTCGGTCTTGTTCTGCGCAACTTACCCGGGCGGCTTGTACGCTTTTAAACCGGGTAAGGACGAACTATGTCTTGACCTCTGCCGTTCGTGGTCGGGTTGATCGCTTATAGGATCTCGTCGAGTATCGACGGTGTCGTGGTCTGGGGGCGTAATCGGCGTCGGTGGCCGTGGTCGGGGTGCGTCGTCGGCTTCGGTGGCCGTGGTCGGGGTGCGTCGTCGGCTTCGGTGGCCGTGGTCGATGAGCGTCGTCGGCTTCGGTGAGCGTCGTCGGGGAGCGTCGTCGGCTTCGGTGTCCGTGGTCGGGCAGCGTCGTCGGCTTCGGTGTCCGTGGTCGGGCAGCGTCGTCGGCTTCGGTGCCCGTGATCGGGGAGCGTCGTCGGCTTCGGTGGCCGTGGTCGGGGAGCGTCGTCGTGGATGTGGCTGTAGTCGGCACTGCGGTCTTGTTTGTTGTCGAGGTCGTGGTCTGCATTGCTGTCGTGGTCGTGGCTGTCGTTGGCGGAAGGGGGTGGACTGGCGTTCGCTGTTTGGTCGATGTTGGTGGTCCTGGTCGTTGTTAGTGGTCGGTCGTCGTTTGATGCGGTCCGTGCGCCGTGTCGTCATGTCCTGGCTGGGCAGATAGAACTGTCGTTCGTCCGGAAACCTTTGATTGTCCATGATGGCTGAAGTGGCGGTCGGCGGTAGAGATAGCTGGATGCGAGTCTGGGTCTGTTGAGCTGGCTCGATGGGAGCCTGGAACGGTAGACGTGGCTGGACGGGAGTCTGGAACGATTGGCGTGACTGGACGTGGGTCTGGAGCGATTGACATGGCTGAACGTGGGTCTGGAACGGTTGACATGGCTGGACGTGAGTCTGGAACGATTGACGTGGCTGGACGGGGCTCTAGGTCTGTGGAATGGTATTGATTCTCTTCGTCGCGTTCCGTGTGCTGTTTCGTCGTCGTCCATTGTCGCTTCGGTTAGTTCGCCGTCCGTTGGTAGAGAGTTCGAAGCACCAAATGTAACGTTGCTTACCGCATCGCTACCAAATGTAACGTTGCTCACTGGCATCGTCCGTTGTCGCCTCGGTTGGTTCGCCGTCCGGAGGTAGAGAGAGATCGAGGCATCTCCACCAAATGTAACGTTGCTCACTGGCATCGTTTGTCGTCGCCTCGGTTGGTTCGCCGTCCGGTGGTAGAGAGAGATCGAGGCACCTCCATCAAATGTAACGTTGTTGTGTTACGCTAAGTCAGCTTGGGGATGCAGACACATCCGGACGGGTACTGCAGCCCGAGGGACTCAGGAACGATGTATGACGACACGTAGCATTGGGTCTAATGCAAAGCACGGCCGAGCAGCGGATGGTTATCAAGCCATGCTGCTGGGTCTATTTATTGTTTCACGAGGCACCGCGGCGTGCTGACACCCCAAAGGGTGTCAGAACCCGCTCTCAAATCGGTCGAAATTTACAGTGGTTTGTGTTTGTTTCGTGTAGGAATACAGGTGAAGTGACTGTTTGACTTGGACTGCCGATCATAGGTCGACCTTCTCCCGATGTCGGCCGATGATCGTTTGGACGGCGGAGGACGTTGGAGTTTCGGCGCAAAAGGCTGTGGCTGTTCTCGGCCGGCTGGTTGAGACATGTATCATTCGGTAAACGTTGTGTACAATAGACATTGCCATCCCAGCTAAGGTGAGCCGAGCTTTCCATACGGGCCGTAAGAGCCAGCACGAGTTACTACAGTCGTCTGAGCATATCTCCGGTGACATACTTGGTAGGCCCATCTCAGCAATAGACTGGTGAATAGCGCGGCCGATACTGCAGAGCACGATCGCACTTATATACACACCTTTCAGCTACAAGACACGGAGAAGGTGTCAACGAGCACATTGGTGAAAGTTAAAAGGAAACCGATGCGGCTATCTTAAAGCGGCTTTTGTGTGAAAAAGCCCCTCCCAATAGGGAGACGTTTTATAACGGAGACACCGGTGTTCTCTGGAACACTCGCCTTGAAAGAGGGAATAACTCTATTTTCTAAGACTTACTAAGTAACTTTGCCGCAATATCTCAGCTTCTGATCACGACACAACAGCGAGCGAGACATCGTTGGACGGAGAACAACAAGCTCTTCCCGATCACCTCCTCCCTCTCAGGAGGTGATCGGCCGGAACGATGCCGCCACAACGCCCCCCAATCCCCAAGTCGCTTCGGCAACAGGACCTTCTTGCCCCCACTTCTAGCGCTACGCGCGCCGACCCTTCTCTGACCACCAAAGAAACTTACCCCGTCTCCCTGGCGAAACTCGCACTGTCCCTACACAGCCCGCTATCGACCCCAACCCTGAAGAAACGGTCACCGACTTGGTGCTTGCCGAAACGAACCATGACCACGCCGGACCCACCAACACCCGCAAACGGCAAGCAGACACTCCACTCCCTCTCAGCCCTCGACTCAGACACCGTGCTTCCGGAGTAGACGAGGAGGCCCGACAAGCCTTTGAAGACGCCTATGATGCTCTTGCTGAGGACTGCGCTAATATTGCGATCCACTGCGAGCCAAGGAACACCCTTAAGGAACTCAAATACCTATCGCAAAAGATACAACTCGACCTCCGCGAGGTGCAATCGGCGGCCGAGACAATCCTGACGGCGTTACGGGAAGCCCGGCTTGGCGCGGACCAACGCCAGTTCAAGATGCAACAGGAGCTGGCGTTGCTTGTAGCCCAACGTGACGAGGCTCTTGATCTCGTTAACGCCGCTAAGGAGGAAAGGGACGCGGCATTAAGCGCGAGGAACAAAAGTACGGAGGCGGGGCTTCCTCCCCTAGAGTTGTCCGTGGGCGAATGCCCCAAATGCGCGGCAGAAACAAATGCGGCTCATCAGGCACATTTGGACGAGCAGATACCAAACGCTCAAACAGCGGAAGACTATCTGCGAGTAGCAAAGCTTCCATGGCCCGTCACAGCGACTCAGAGAGTTCCGCTATCACTGGAAGACTTCGTGACTCAAAAGGGGATCCGAGGCATTCTGGTCCGACAGGGAGAAATTCCGAACACAGGATTCTTCCAAAAGCTCCTAGCCGCTTATCCCTCGCTTCAATCCATAACGTCTTCATCTCCCGGCACTGCCGTAGTCCTGGGCGAGGCTGTGGAGACTATCACCGGCCCCGCGCCTACCCCCCAGCAAGGACATCGATTAGTAGTAGGCATCCTGCCACCGAAACACGAGGATGCCACTACGGATGAAACATCTTTGACTCTGATGCGAGCGGTTATACACCGAATCCTCCTTATGACAGACCAAGCTCCGAATGACACCCTGCCCCTCCTCTACGTTCCCCCGGACATGCGCACCATCACGTTCCACCGAATAATAGCAATGCTGGTGGCTCAGTCACCCACTCCTGGGAGACTGGCGCTACACAAAACCCGCACGGCTCAAGCAGGGCCCACCGGACCGCCACCAAGTATCCAGCCACGAACACCTCCACCCGCCCCCTATAGACATACAACCTCAATACTAGTTAAAGTCGGCAATGGCAAAACCTTCGCTGACACGCTGCGGACCGTCAGAGAAAACCTTAACGCAGACATTGCGGCGGACACTATTATTCGCGAAGTGAAGAAGACATCTAGCGGGGACGTAGCAATCCGACTGGGTGAAATCACAACAGGAGCAGGAGAACGGCTGAGTACTAAAATCCGCGACGCGGGACTGGAGGCCTCTGCCAAGCTATTTGAACCTACCCTAGAGGTGGCATTATGGGGTATCAACCCCCTGTCGAGCGAGTCCCAGATAAAGGCCGACCTCACCGCGTACCTAGGAGTGACGGATCACTCCTTGGTCGCAATTACCGAACCCCGTCAAGGTCGAAACGGGCGCTGGTACGCCTTGGCGCGATTACCCGCCCCATTGGCCCGACGTCTGTCAAAGCTCACGACAGTCAAATTGGCAGGCCGCAACTGTCGTCCAGATCTATGGTACAGGCCTCCAATAAAAAATCGAAAAGAAGGCCACCTCTAGCGACACTCCTCCGGTCGCACCTGCGTCAAGTGAGGCAGAATCAGGAGAGAACAACAGATCAGACTGGACGACGGTCCAGAGACGATCTAAAACTAAGCTATCAAAATAAAGATCCTACAAATAAACTTAAACCGCTGCCGGGCCGCTCATGACGCTCTTAACGTGTACGTACAGGAGAACCAGATATCCTTATGCCTCATGTCAGAGCCCAATGTTAATATTGCATCAACACGAGCAAACCATTATGCTGATTCCGCAGCAGACACAGCAATATGGTGGACGGGACAGGACCCAAAAGTCTCCGTCTCGGGCAACGGGGCTTGCTCTGGGTGCACATGGATTCACTTAGGCAGCGGCTCATATGTTCTCTCCTGCTATTTCTCACCAAACCGCACACTAGAGGAATTTAACGACTACCTCGCATCACTCACTGATCTCATTACATCTCTTAACCCCCACCAACTACTTCTGACAGGTGACTTCAACGCGGCACATCCTCTATGGGGCTCCCGCGCTCCCATGTCCCGGGGCCTCCTACTACTGGACTGGCTGGCCAACTCGGATCTCTCAGTAATTAACGATGGGAACATGCCGACATTCGTCCGAGGTCGACAGGAGTCATTCATTGATCTCACACTTACCAACAATGCTTCCCTTTGTCTGATTAACAGCTGGAGAGTCGTCGCAGACGCCGAAACGCTCAGTGACCACCAATACATAGTCTTCGATTACGACGGGGCACCTAGACAGCCACTCTCGAGCCGAAAAACTTGGCAGATGAGACATCTAGACATCAACAAGCTAAAACTCTACATAGCTGCACAACTCAATATGTATCAAGACTCCCAACCCTCTCCGGAAGACCTAACGCAAATAGTAATAAAGGCGTGCAGGGCCGCAGGCGGCCCGCCGCGTCGCCGTACTGGTAGACGCTCCCCACAGCCATGGTGGACATCCGAGATAAAGAAGGCCCGCTCAGCATGCATACGTGCCAAGCGCACCCTGACGAGGGCTCGAACCTGGCTTGGGAGAAGACGCCGAAACGGTGAACACGAGCACATACTTCATATTGCCTTGGCCCGGGAGGATACACTACTAGACATATACCGAACAGCAAGAAACACTCTTCGCCAAAAGATCAGGACAGCGAAACGGGAATGTTGGAGGGCTCTAATCGATCTTGTACAACATGATCCCTGGGGAATTCCTTATCGGATAGTCCGGGAAAAACTCAAGACATCTCCACCCCCTCTAACACAAGAAGAAACTCTCCGCCAAGTCAAGAAACTCTTCCCGTCGCATTCTCGTCGCCCTTCAGTAACTTATACCAATATAGACCCAGCAGACGTTCCGCCCGTCACAGAGAACGAGGTCCTTCAGGCAGCCGAGCGCCTCGCCCCTGGCAAAGCACCGGGTCCTGACGGTGTCCCTCCTGGGGTGATCCGGCTTATGGCAAGAGAGCATCCGAAAATCGTCGCAGCAACCGCGACCCATCTCCTCCGGGAGGGGTTCTTCCCACCTGCCTGGAAGACCTCCTTTCTAGCCCTGATTCCCAAGCAAACCCCAGGAACCTACAGACCAATTTGCCTTCTAGACACTATCGGCAAGCTTTTTGAAAACATCATCCAAGAGCGTCTCACGAAGGCTATAGAAGACACAGAAGCTTTGGCACCTAACCAACATGGTTTCCGCAAGGGTCACTCGACACTCGACCCTATCGAGGAAATCCTAGAAAAAGCAAGACAAGAAACCAGGGCGTCGCGCAACACCAGGAAGTTTGTTTTACTGATACTTCTTGACGTCAAAAACGCCTTCAACAGCGCCAACTGGGCGAAAATTCTTGAGGCCATGGAACGACGAAATATACCTCCTTATATGGTTCGCATCATCTCCTCCTATCTGAGTGACCGCCACCTGTTGACACATCATGGCACGTTTAGTATCACCGCCGGGGTCGCACAGGGGTCTATACTCGGCCCAACTCTGTGGAATTTGGCATATGACGATGTTCTGCGTCTGCCAAACCTTCCGCCAGGGGCACAAACGCTGGCTTACGCAGACGACCTGGCACTTATTATAACAGCACGCCATGAGACCATACTCGAGGCCACAGCAAACAACGCCATGCGCTGTGTCTCTCGGTGGATGGCACAAAACAACCTTCAGCTGGCCCCAGAAAAAACTGAGGCAATATATCTGTCAGGTCGCAAACGCACCCGCGGCATTCACTTGACATTGGACGGCCACGCTATCATGCTGTCGAAAACGGCAAAATATCTAGGAGTCACTCTCGATTCCGGCCTTACGGGCCGCGCCCACATCTTGGCCATATCCAAAAAAGTGCATACAATCGCTAGGGCAATGGCTAAAATCCTGCCTCGGTCGGGAGACGCGGATTTGGAGAAGAGAATATTGATAGCGTCGGCGGCGGAATCCACGGCACTATACGCAGCGTCAGTGTGGGCTGACATGGCCCTCCGCACGATCAGCAACAGGCAGCTCCTTAGGTCGGCTCAAAGATCAATCGCGATACGTGTCAGCAGAGTGTATAGAACCATAAGCACGGAGGCTGCGCTAGTACTAGCCAGAATGCTCCCATGGGACCTTCTGGCAGGACAGAGGAGCACCAAGCGAAGGGACGGATATACTGACTACAACGAAGCAAGGGAGGCGACGATGCAGACTTGGGCGGAGGAATGGCGTGCCCTATCCTCACGCGCGGGCTGGACCCGCCACCTCGTCAGTGATTTGCATGAATGGTACAACGGCCCAGGCCAAGGCTCATTATCATTCTACGCCACACAGGCTGTAACGGGACACGGCCAGTTCCAAACGTACATGATGAGAATAGGCAAGTCTCACTCAGACATCTGTGTTTTGTGCACAACTGGGGAACCTGACGACGTGGACCACACGGTCGCAGGATGCCCAAAGCTCTCGAACCTCAGGCAGACCTCCAAATATGTACTAGCTGGAGCTGACACTAAAACGATCATAACATCGATGTTGACGTCAGGCCAATCATGGAGAGAAGGAGCGTCATACCTCGACCGGATCATCAGAGAAAAAACCTGCCTAGAGAAAGAAAGACGCGCTTCACTCGCTAGAAGAGATTGTGAGACGTCCTTACAGGCCTCGGAGGCCATGTCGTAGATGTAGAGCGGACGACTCCCCCCCCAGGGCCTTGATGAACTGGCAAACAGTACCGAACCCTGGGGGGGTAAATGTGAGGACTAGGATTTTTTAGTGGGTAACCCCATGCCACCGGGGAGTCCCACACTACCTACGCGCTTCTACACGCCCGGACAGTGATAACTGCGCTGAATGTGCATAAAGCATTTTTCCCCAACCTCACAAAAAAAAAAAAAAAAAAAAAAAAAAACGTTGTGTACGTTGAGATTCTGGCGTGGGCGCTGTAGCCGTTGGACGTGGTCGGTTAGAACTTATTTGAATTGCGCTATGATGCGTACACAGTAACTTCGTTACAATATTGATGTCGACGGTATTAAACGACTTTTTCAGGTCAACACAAAGAGCAGCAACCGTTTTCTTCTCAAGACTTTCTAATTGACACTAAATGGATTAAATCACATGTAAGAGCACAGACAAATGCCAACTTAAGAGTAGCCAATATATGAGATCGATTCGCTGTTTGGAAAAAGCATACATGAGATCATAAGCGATGTAACGTTTGTCATAACGATATTTCTTTGCTGGATAGAATAATTTGTTTTGATTTGGCGTAGGGCGAAGGCTGCGACAGATTAACTCGCCGGGCGCGGCAAGCAATGTTGCTCAGCAAGTGGTGAGGTTAATTTTTTACTAATTAATCAAAATAAAGGAAACCAATACACTGATATTTGCACGATTATTTTGCAGTGCGATCAGGAGTAAAGCTAGACACGTTTTGCAGAAACAAATAGGAAGTTTCGCCTAACTTACGGCAAAATTTCGGAGCTCAATAGCGGTCTGTAAAACCTCTCATGAAAACGAAACCGAAACATGATATATGGATAGATAACGATAACAAATTCCACACATGAAACGTTGTCTTCCGGCACGTTTGTTTACTGTATCACTTGATAGGCAGATTTATGTGCCGCATCAGCGTGCATAGCGAATTCGTACATAACGAACGCAAACATTAAACTTCTACTAAATAATCGTTTTCTCTTGTTCGCTACTTGTATCAGTGCTTGTCGCCGTGGAGTTCAAGGCATTCTCTAAGGTACTGCTAAATCTCGATTCCATAGATATTAAATTGGCATGTTGAACGTAGCTCAGTCTTCTTGCGGCGTGACTGTTTGTGGCTCCACCGGCATAGATTTTCTTACTGCGGCTCCGCCCATGCTACACATCTCAGAGCAGAGTCTTCTGGGGTGTTTCTTTGTCAACTCTTTCCGGTATCTGTGACTTTGGCTTCATTATACTGGGACGACTTTCACTGCGCACGAAAGCTTTCTGCTGAAATGGAAAAATTAAATTGAAATTGGTTTTGCACAACCCTAGTTCTTCTTTATGGATAGGTGGGCGATATCCGTTCTAACGGCAGTGGCACTCTTGCACTTTAAGACTGTTTCAAGGCTGATGTATGGTCTTGGCAGAGTATGAGGACAAGTCGCTCTGGGAAACTTTGTTGGAAGGCGTTTTACATTATACATTAAGTGAGTACTTTGCTTGCCAATGTGATTAAAGAGCCGCTTTATGTGCTTAATGTCAGCCTGTGAACCGGTTGTTGAAATACTTCGATTGAGGTTGAAGGCGCCGCGTACAGTATTATTCGAAAGCTTAATCTCGAATGGGAAAATAAAGTTGAACAAGTTCGACGAGAGGTTGGTGTCCCGGATATTTTTAGTGCCTGTCATCTTTAGTCTGGCCTTGCATGTGACAATGGCCACCTCCATACTAAGTTCATGCCTGTGATAACTTGGTTTGTCCGTATACAAACTTCCACAAGGAGTACACGGAGAGCGTCTGTTAACTGTGCTCTCAGGCGTGTACAAAGTATCATGCGCCTGCCTGTCTGGCCTTTGCGAAGAGATCACTGCACTGCCTCTTTCGAATAACCTGCCAAGAGCAGCCGACAACTGCAGAAGTGTCACTGTTGTACGCATACTTCATATTAGTAAAATACATGTGATGAAGTAAGAACTCACCATGGGGCATATCCTCAATGAACCGAGGGACAGACGCGTTAAATAAACAAGTGGCTTACTATAGATGGAAGACCGCGTGGAGGTTATAGAACAAGTTTAACGGGATACCTTATTTTTCGCGCGTAACTGGATGCGCAAGTCTCTTGCTTTTCTTTGATTTTCCGCTCGCACTTATACCGTAAAAGTGACACTAGAGAAAAAAAAACTGGCGAACTCGAGAAACGGAGAATGATTGCCGGGAATAGCGCCTGTGGAGAAACAACGAAAATAAGAGGCTCACACATCCTGTTACAGGCTAACTATTAATCTGAATGTCGCATCGAATTGTCGCGTTGAGGGCCGCGGAATGATCCAGTTTTACGTAATCGACGCATGCAACTGCTTATCTGAGAAACAATCTGCCGTGCGGCGCGCGCGTTACCGTGCGCTTCACCGTAAATTCACCGTTGTCACGATAAATGCACCGTAATTTCACCGCTTTACTGTCAATTGTAAAACGGTCCATCATGATGCACGTACTTATAGCCTTTACTTTGTTATAGAACACTAATCAAACACACGTAGATCCGATTACTTGCAAAAGCCGAGTCATTTCCGTTGAGTGGGTTCCTTTTGCTGTAAGCGGTTATTTGGATATCTGGAATGGCGCGAATTTTTGAAACCTTTGCAACCGTTACAGAACGTATATAATGGTTGGCAGTTACTCTTTGAATCAGTTCTTCGATTCAAACATCACTTGAAAATGTTTATTTCTTTTAGAAGACAGAAATACACATTTTTAAATTACTCTAAAAGTAAAACAAGTGATTCGCTAAAAAAACAAGTCAAACTTCTAGCTGTATATATACGCTCTCTTCTATTATGAGAATACTTCACGACCACCATTGAGTTGGTACCAGAGTGATCCGCCAATGTGTCTGAGTCTGTGAGTGTGCTATGCACGTAATGGAAAACGTTTTAAGTATTGAGTGCGAAAGCTAAAAATGAAACATACGGGATCTCGTTGTTTGCAAACTTCCCTCAACGCGACCACTTTGCATACCTTAGTTTAGGTTATCTTTCAGACGAAACAAAATGTTCATCTTAGCATGCTGACATTTTAATGTTTCTCAATCGAGCAACGCGTTTCCTTGCAACCGCACAGCTGGTAAAGAAATATCCGGGTAGTCTCAGAGAGTCTCTCTCGCAAATGTTTTGTTTAGAAATGAGAGTTAAATTACTCATTTATGTAACACCGATATATATATATATATATATATATATATATATACTTCTTCTTCTTCCACCAAAATCTGTAATCTCAGTTGCATTCTTTCAATGACCCTCTGAGGATAGGTGTTGCAGGAAATGTTGCCCTCTTAGTCTTCGTTTATAGTCTTCTTCTTACCAGCTTGTATAGAAAAAGCCATTTAAAAATATACGCATCTACTAAATTGCCATTAACATATCCAACCGGAATACGTACATAAGGTGCTCCACCGCACAACCTTATTTTCGCCCATATTATAATTGCGGTTTTGTCTGGATGTTTCCATGATCCTCATATTTGAGCAATTTTGTAAGCTATATAAATATATATATATATATATATATATATATATATTTTTTTTTTTTTAAATTAAATTATTAGATTCATAGAGCTCAGACTCGCCTCAATCGACCTCCGTAAGGCGTTCGATATGGTGAGTCATGACTCCGTCCTGTGGTCACTCCAGACTTGCGGATACCCGGAGGTATTCATTAATTATATCGAACGCTTGTACATCTCATCTAAAACTCTGACAGAATTTGGACAAGAATATCGCACATTTTGGCCAACTAGGGGTGTTAGGCAGGGAGATCCTCTGTTTTCCCTTTTATTTAATTTAATTCCCGACGACATTCTTTCAAAATTAGACAAAACGGACTAATATCGGGTACCTACTTACTGATGACTTCCGCCTTATGAGCTTAGCTTTTGCGGATGCTCTCATCCTCCTAGCCTCCACGAAATCTACTCTCCAACGGCTCCTTAATATTGCGGACCCCTTTTGAAATCCCGAGGCCTTTAAACTAATACTAATAAAGTCTTTACTATCTTCCACCTATTTAATAGGAAGGAAGGTAAAGGTTTTATTAATACCGTACCAGAATTTAACGTTGGAGATCGGCAATTACCAGCAAAAGGTATGAACGATCGATGGAGATATCTGGGAGTCGACTTTGACAGCAATGGCAGAGTCCCACCAAGGATATACTCCTTAATCCCACCAAGGATATACTCCTTAATTTACTCAACTGACTGGCGTGGCGCATCTTCTTCGCGAGAGGGGTCATGAGGTGGTTTGAGAGCGAGTATCCCGTCGACCGGGCGCACCGGGTCTAAAACCCGACCTCGTAATAACAACACCTACCGAGGTCTGGGTTTTAGATGCCAAGGTTTGCGGCCCGAACAGGGACCTGGCAAAAGCGCGGCAGGACAAAATCACCAAATATAAAGAATATATATATATATATATATATATATATATATATATATTTTTTTTTTTTTTGCATAAAGATATATCTGTGTAGATCGTAGATATTTAGAAGAGAGGTGCTGCTCACCGGAGTCTTACACCGTTTAGATAACCTTGGAATATTAATATGAGAGCCATACTTCTGGCCAGCATGGCATTTTAGACAATATGAAAAATGTATACAGTACAACTTAGACATGGAGGATACTTACCACGAAACATCTAAATATCGTTTTGCAGAGCTGGATGGAGGAGTGGACCGCAATGTTTTGCCGTTGACTACTATACCACCTATTTGCTATGGCGAACTACCAGTTATTACTACGAATCATCATACTCTGTTAAACGCTTCGGGTAGAACAAAATACATTCAGTGGAATTCCTTCATCCTATTTTGATAGAGTCCCCAGTCATGTGTCATATGAACCAGCTCTGTGGACGTGGATCTCCATTTTGTTTCATGTTGAGTCTTATCGATCAAGTAATTTACAGTCCACGCGGTGCGATGTTACATTTGGATGAAGGTGATTTGATTTTGAAAACTGTGCCATCATTGGGGGGGTGACATGCGGGAACGAGAAACTGTATAACACGTTGAATGAAGGCTCTTCGCGAGGTAACAAAACACGCGTTCTACACAGACGATTTGGTCATGCTCGCGAAGTCGCGAAAACATCCTAGTTTTACTTAGACAGTAGAAATTGTGCGCAGGTATTGGGTTGAAAATAAATACAAGGAAAAGACAAACATTTTACGCATTAATTGTGCAGTAGTCTATCGCATCAAGATCAACCACACACCTTGAGATAGCCCCTTGGGTGTGATATCGACCCCATGCCTATTCTTCAACAGGCACGCGAAACAAGTACCAGCAAAGACAGCAGCGGCCAGGTATTGCAGGTGAACTTCGTAGTATTAATCCCCACACAGTCATTATTATATTTTAATTAAAGATCGCCCTGATTAGTAAGATGCAGCCTATATGCAATAGCGCTCTTCCTCACAATAACTAACCTAACAAGGCTGGACCAGGTAGACGCAAACTATATAAAATGTATGTTCTTCGGGTTGCCAGAGAATACGTCTACAGCTCTCGCACTTGCAATGTGCCTTGAACGAACCCTTTCAAAAGCTCCATATTTAACCAGTTACCCTTTTAATCGTACAATCTTACTGACTTATAAAGAATATAAAAATAATCACAACCTCAAATGTGTAATCAATTATTTCATAAATAGACCCGCTTTCTCCTTAAATTAAGAAAAGAGAACAAAGCAGAAAAAGCTGTTGAAAATATTATTGTATCACAGTTAAGGAAAAAATAGTAAAATTTCATTTACTATCTTCTGTGACGAAGTGCGTCTTGCCGTAAAGTTCTTCCCCAGGAGCTTCTTTGCAACTGAATTTGACTTCCTCGGGCCTTGGCTTCCTTAGGACCTGCAGTCCGGGATCTTAGGATATGTTTTAACTTAACTTTAACTTAGTTAGGGGGTTGGATGGTAATGCACCATCTCTTTTAATGAGACATCTGTGCTCCCCGTTTTTTTTCCGATCATGGTCGATTTTTAATCCACTCCGGCATTTACATTGTTTAAATTGGGAGCCATGAAAACCAATTTATGAGTGGTCGGTCAGGGTCTCGAACCCAGGCCTCCCGAATGCAAGGCAAAGGCTGTTGCCACTAAGCCATCTTCGACGTGTGTCTCGACGACAGGATGGCACATACATTGGCAAAAGTTGTAGACATCGTCCGGTAGGGGTCCCGTCTGTAGCCCTTCAACTGATTATATTCAGCAGATTATATTCAGAGCACGACAATTTGCTCTCAAGAAGAACAACGGCTCTCTTTGCCCGATTGCAAGTTCGTCTGCTAGCGGTATCGAGATCGAAATCCACACCTCTAAATGCGGTGACCCACTATACCTTCGCAGTCCGGCCTTCAATGAGGAGATCATTTAGGTCCGTCGTTGTTCTGCTTGTGCGCGGAGGACTTGATTGACTCCTTACAGTGTTCTCTAAATGTTTAGTCTTTAGACGACGGTGTGCTTGGGAAAGGCCTAATCACGGTAATTGGTGATATTCGCAGAGTCCGGGACCCCGGGAAAAGCAATGTTTACGTCACGATACGCAGCATTTAACGGTATATTTTTTGCCGAGCCTTAGGGTCGGCCGGTGTTCCTTGTATTCTTGAGCCTCCTGGCCTCTGCAGGGATGATGGAAAGAGACCGGACGGACTGACCCTCACGTCCTGAGCTGTCGAATGCGTGCACCAGAGACTATCGCTGGATATTCAGCGGGGTAACGGTTGCTCTTGTGCGCGGAACTCTGCTAGACTGGACTGGACCGCGCATTGTTATATCAATTATATTATATCAATCTGTCGCTTCTGTCGATCTAGCGAGGAACTGTGCTTTTGATATTACTCTAAAGCTTTATATGCATCTGCTAGGCCAAATTGACAAAAAAAGGCTGAGTGGCTCAAATAATCGTTCTTTAAAATCGTGAAAAAGCACTTAGGATTTTTGGTCTGGCTACGTGCAAAGGATCAGGGAGGCACATTCCAGACGGGTCTGCAAGCTTCGACTAGCCGCCATTTGCTTTGAGAAAAATGCATGCCTCCTTCTTTATAAATACTCTATTTGTATTCTATCTGAATAATTTATATATAGAAGTATATTCTACTCTTTTAATCTACACACGAGGCTCATTGGTCTGAGTCCGTTTCCAATGACCTCTTAAAGCGTATCGCAGGCGGCTACTATCTGCGACACCGGATATGTCAGAATTCTATTCCACTCGTTGCACCATGCCCTGAAATCCGAGATGATCCTGTTGGTTTAGAAACGAAGGTAATTTAACTGAACATATTTGAACTTTGGCATACTTTTTTACGACATTTTGACACATTGCGTGGTCCATTTCGGCGATAACTTCGCGAATACGGCGTTTCAGCTTAGGGATTGATTCAAGGGAATCCCTGTGAACGCGGTTCTTCGCAAACCTATATAAAAAAGGTTCAAATCCGGAGATCTTGCCGGCCAGTCAATGTCTCATTTTGAGGAGATGAGGCTGCGTAGAGATTTTGTGCGGAGCAGCTCGATCGTTGTGTCCGCTGCGTGACTTCACAGATTCTACCACTTTTTTTATAAAAAAAATATTAAATTAAATTCTACTGCCCCCGAACATATCTCATCGCAGGTTCTCCGCAGGGCTGCGGACGCACTTGCATCAGAACAAAATGTGTACCCCAATGTCGTAAAGATATACCGTGTGGTTCTATTGTTCAAACGCGGGAATCGCCTGTGCCAAAACAACAACAGATCTGTCAGCATTCCCGCGCAAATATCGAAGGTCTTTAAAGATGCACTTTCGAACAGTTTAGAGATTTTATCGAAAGACATAACTCCTTATATAATGGGCAGTTTGGGACTCGACCCAAGATGCCGAGTATGGTGCCTGCAAAGGATTTTGTCGAAGAGATACGGATGCAGATTCAGTACGCTCATTCAACTCCAAATTGTCCAAATTGGACACTACCTCTCTTATCATCGAAAAAAATATCAATCCGAATGACTCAGTGAAGCATTAGTGACCCGTTCATCTATCAAACATTGTTTTTAAAAAATACATCTTTAGTGTTTCGAAAAATGCTAAACTAACTTTATTTGCTGACGATATAATGGCTTTATTTGTGAGCGAGTTCCTTAACCAAGAGGCCAAACGACCATAAACCCTGAAGTTTTTGCCTGCGACGGTCGCACACTTGGTATGCTAGTTGACAAGAAGTTCCTGGGTATCGCTAAACATTTTATGTTGCAGGCGGATACGAAACATGTCAGCAAAAGAAATGTCAATGGCGTAGCCGCCATCTGTCGCAATTGCAAAATCCTTCCCCGCCAATGCCTCACGGCAATGTGCCGCGCGTATGTACGGCCTTACTCATGCGTGCCATATCGCTCTGCTTCATCTGAGGACGCTTGGTCTCGTCTTGGGTGTGTCACTAATACCAGAACAATATAAAGGACTCTTGATTCTCCCGTTACCATACTTAATTAAATTAACGATAGTTGTCGTTACGGAACAAACCCTATTAGTAGTTTCGTTTTCATGGTTACAAAATAAAAGGCAAGGGAAGAAGTTTGAGCCCCCTTTGGCTCAGGGTAACAAGGCCCAAGCTCTCGACTCGTCCAAACACACATACGAGTATAATCTAAAAAGTACACAAACCCTAGATAGTTAGATATTTTATGATCTTTTATGAAGAATAAAACATTATTTGCAACTTATTAGCAAGCATACAAACTATATATATATATATATATATATATTGCAATAAACGGTTTATCACTGGGTCCTGCAACTCCCATTAAGTTGCACGGACACCGTCACGTCTATTATAGATCTACGCAGCATTCCCCTACACATTATTAGCGACGGGAGATCTTTGCAGTATTGAGCTTGCTCGTCTCCGCTATAATGTATATCTTATTAGCTTAGGCCCTTGTGAGATAAAATTTACTATTTTCTTTTTGGTTTTTTATAATTAGACCTATTAACACTATGACAATAGAAAGACGGAACAGTACAGACCGGCTATTTCGGGTAATATTGCCTCTTTTTACTTCTGCATGTTTTGTCACAACAACGGGATCATAGCGAGCTAGAACTAACTCATAATAGATGCAGCTGTAGCCTGGAAAACCGCGAGATTACAGTAAAAACAAAGATGTGCTAAGTCGCTTGTTCCTGGCAAACTTGAGCTCTATCTATTTCAAAACTGCCAGCACTGTTGTTTTTTGTTAGCATTTTTTTGCAACATTAACAGTTATTAACAAACATTTAAATAGAAACGGGCCACTGATGCTTCGTTGAGTCACTCTGATTGATATTTTTTTATATAAGACAGATATTGTCAAATTAGGACCACCTGATGTATATCCTTACAATGGTGTTGAGCTCTTGCCAATCTGCCTAGACATTTTGGCAGCTAATGGCATATGAAGCCCTTACAGTAAAGAATAGCCTTCGCAGTAAAAGTTAAAAACTGCCTTAAGTCTTCTCTCACTGTTAAGACGCTCTTACTTTTGTCCAGACTACGGGAATTCTACAGTACTTTGCTTCAAACACTGTTACACCTACGTTATTTTGGTAGTTTCGTCTTTGCCCAGTAACGACGCGAGGTTGGTCGTCTAGACTAGCTAGAGACGGGACTAGGATGCAGGAGGCAGCATGGTATCTACCGCAAGGTAGTTTAGAACGTTGACACACACAAAAGTCCGAGGGATCATGGAACCCGGATGTCGCGCACAGCACGTGGTGGAAGCCATGCACGGCGAACCTAGTCACCACATGGCGGTTAGATCGGCTCGGCCCTTTCCGTGCCTGGTTTTGCATCGCTCCTGTGCTAAAGAAATCCGCATCAATTTTTGCAAAGTTGCACTCCCACGTTTTGAGGACGTTGACGTAGTTGGAAGATGAGGGCAAGTCGAAACGTCGTCTTCTTAGCTCCTTGACGAATAAGGGTGTGTCCGTGAGGAGATAGACAAGTCGATTGCGGGCTGAACGATGGAGGCCCAGGACTCGCTTGAGGTAAGCTGCCTTCAGACTATGTAAGGAAGTGTTTAATTATACTGTTTTAACAGTGTATTCAGGATCGAAAGGCACACGAGGTGGTCTCTCCGTTTCCACGAGCATCATGGATCGCTGCCTTTGCACCGGAGCTAGGTCACAGGTAGTAGCCCTATTGTGAGCCATATTTTTGTTGTTGTTAAGGAGGTAAGTCGAGCTCCATAAAAGATCAATAGACAGAAGGGAAATTATGGCCTAAATGATATCGTGAAAAAGCACTTAGGATTTTTGGTTTGGCTACGTGCAAAGGATCAGGGAGGCACATTCCAGACGGGTCTGCAAGCTTCGACTAGCCGCCATTTGCCTTGAGAAAAATGCATGTCTCCTTCTTTATAAATACTCTATTTGTATTCTATCTGAATAATTTATATATAGAAGTATATTCTACTCTTTTAATCTACACACGAGGCTCATTGGTCTGAGTCCGTTTCCAATGACCTCTTAAAGCGTATCGCGGGCGGCTACTATCTGCGACACCGGATATGTCAGAATTCTATTCCACTCGTTGCACCATGCCCTGAAATCCGAGATGATCCTGTTGGTTTAGAAACGAAGGTAATTTAACTGAACATATTTGAACTTTGGCATACTTTTTTACGACATTTTGACACATTGCGTGGTCCATTTCGGCGATAACTTCGCGAATACGGCGTTTCAGCTTAGGGATTGATTCAAGGGAATCCCTGTGAACGCGGTTCTTCGCAAACCTATATAAAAAAGGTTCAAATCCGGAGATCTTGCCGGCCAGTCAATGTCTCATTTTGAGGAGATGAGGCTGCGTAGAGATTTTGTGCGGAGCAGCTCGATCGTTGTGTCCGCTGCGTGACTTCACAGATTCTACCACTTTTTTTATAAAAAAAATATTAAATTAAATTCTACTGCCCCCGAACATATCTCATCGCAGGTTCTCCGCAGGGCTGCGGACGCACTTGCATCAGAACAAAATGTGTACCCCAATGTCGTAAAGATATACCGTGTGGTTCTATTGTTCAAACGCGGGAATCGCCTGTGCCAAAACAACAACAGATCTGTCAGCATTCCCGCGCAAATATCGAAGGTCTTTAAAAATGCACTTTCGAACAGTTTAGAGATTTTATCGAAAGACATAACTCCTTATATAATGGGCAGTTTGGGACTCGACCCAAGATGCCGAGTATGGTGCCTGCAAAGGATTTTGTCGAAGAGATACGGATGCAGATTCAGTACGCTCATTCAACTCCAAATTGTCCAAATTGGACACTACCTCTCTTATCATCGAAAAAAATATCAATCCGAATGACTCAGTGAAGCATTAGTGACCCGTTCATCTATCAAACATTGTTTTTAAAAAATACATCTTTAGTGTTTCGAAAAATGCTAAACTAACTTTATTTGCTGACGATATAATGGCTTTATTTGTGAGCGAGTTCCTTAACCAAGAGGCCAAACGACCATAAACCCTGAAGTTTTTGCCTGCGACGGTCGCACACTTGGTATGCTAGTTGACAAGAAGTTCCTGGGTATCGTTAAACATTTTATGTTGCAGGCGGATACGAAACATGTCAGCAAAATAAATGTCAATGGCGTAGCCGCCATCTGTCGCAATTGCAAAATCCTTCCCCGCCAATGCCTCACGGCAATGTGCCGCGCGTATGTACGGCCTTACTCATGCGTGCCATATCGCTCTGCTTCATCTGAGGACGCTTGGTCTCGTCTTGGGTGTATCACTAATACCAGAACAATATAAAGGGCTCTTGATTCTCCCGTTATCATACTTAATTAAATTAACGATAGTTGTCGTTACGGAACAAACCCTATTAGTAGTTTCGTTTTCATGGTTACAAAATAAAAGGCAAGGGAAGAAGTTTGAGCCCCCTTCGGCTCAGGGTAACAAGGCCCAAGCTCTCGACTCGTCCAAACACACATACGAGTATAATCTAAAAAGTACACAAACCCTAGATAGTTAGATATTTTATGATCTTTTATGAAGAATAAAACATTATTTGCAACTTATTAGCAAGCATACAAACTATATATATATATATATATATATATATTGCAATAAACGGTTTATCACTGGGTCCTGCAACTCCCATTAAGTTGCACGGACACCGTCACGTCTATTATAGATCTACGCAGCATTCCCCTACACATTATTAGCGACGGGAGATCTTTGCAGTATTGAGCTTGCTCGTCTCCGCTATAATGTATATCTTATTAGCTTAGGCCCTTGTGAGATAAAATTTACTATTTTCTTTTTGGTTTTTTATAATTAGACCTATTAACACTATGACAATAGAAAGACGGAACAGTACAGACCGGCTATTTCGGGTAATATTGCCTCTTTTTACTTCTGCATGTTTTGTCACAACAACGGGATCATAGCGAGCTAGAACTAACTCATAATAGATGCAGCTGTAGCCTGGAAAACCGCGAGGTTACAGTAAAAACAAAGGTTTTTCACCGAGATGTGCTAAGTCGCTTGTTCCTGGCAAACTTGAGCTCTATCTGTTTCAAAACTGCCAGCACTGTTGTTTTTTGTTAGGATTTTTTTGCAACATTAAAAGTCATTAACAAACATTTAAATAGAAACGGGCCACTGATGCTTCGTTGAGTCACTCTGATTGATATTTTTTTATATAAGACAGATATTGTCAAATTAGGACCACCTGATGTATATCCTTACAATGGTGTTGAGCTCTTGCCAATCTGCCTAGACATTTTGGCAGCTAATGGCATATGAAGCCCTTACAGTAAAGAATAGCCTTCGCAGTAAAAGTTGAAAACTGCCTTAAGTCTTCTCTCACTGTTAAGACGCTCTTACTTTTGTCCAGACTACGGGAATTCTACAGTACTTTGCTTCAAACACTGTTACACCTACGTTATTTTGGTAGTTTTGTCTTTGCCCAGTAACGACGCGAGGTTGGTCGTCTAGACTAGCTAGAGACGGGACTAGGGTGCAGGAGGCAGCATGGTATCTACCGCAAGGTAGTTTAGAACGTTGACACACACAAGAGTCCGAGGGATCATGGAACCCGGATGTCGCGCACAGCACGTGGTGGAAGCCATGCACGGCGAACCTAGTCACCACATGGCGGTTAGATCGGCTCGGCCCTTTCCATGCCTGGTTTTGCATCGCTCCTGTGCTAAAGAAATTCGCATCAATTTTTGCAAAGTTGCACTCCCACGTTTTGAGGACGTTGACGTAGTTGGAAGATGAGGGCAAGTCGAAACGTCGTCTTCTTAGCTCCTTGACGAATAAGGGTGTGTCCGTGAGGAGATAGACAAGTCGATTGCGGGCTGAACGATGGAGGCCCAGGACTCGCTTGAGGTAAGCTGCATTCAGACTATGTAAGGAAGTGTTTAATTATACTGTTTTAACAGTGTATTCAGGATCGAAAGGCACACGAGGTGGTCTCTCCGTTTCTACGAGCATTATGGATCGCTGCCTTTGCACCGGAGCTAGGTCACAGGTAGTAGCCCTATTGTGAGCCATATTTTTGTTGTTGTTAAGGAGGTAAGTCGAGCTCCATAAAAGATCAATAGACAGAAGAGAAATTATGGCCTAAATGCAACCTTGTCGACAAGACGTCCCGGACGTTGGTCCGGCAACGAGTCCGTAGCAAAGACGCCAATCGCTTTTCGAGTACTTCGACATTTTTCGTTTCAAATGCCGACCGCGAATGTGTTCATTGTAGTCCGTCGATTGCAGGCCCGGGAGCTAACACCAAACAACAGTGAACTGCTTTTAGCACCCCAAAATCGCTGGACGTCGCTTGCAATGTCAGCTGAATGAATGAGCGTACTTTTAGAACAAAACGAAAACGATTTGCAAATGCTGTCTGCACCTGGTGGACGTCTTGGGAACATTGATTCCACCTTGTGTTGATATTACACGTTTTTTTTGTACCAAATATGTTGACGTCGTTACTTTAGGTATTGGAGATACCTACATGACCTGCAAGAAGAACGCAGTAGCGTAACGCTGTTCGACAAATGTCTTCTTGTCTGCCACAGCATGACACGCAATGTAGCCATATCGCCATAACGGACATTCTGTAGTTCCTCCCCCTCAGCATACAGCAATAATACAGATGTCAAATGTTGACAGATTGGAGATCGGCCACATATCAGAGGTGCACACGCTCACACGCTACACACACACACACGTGCATCGACAGTATCTGAGATATAATAAATATCGACATCATCTCGAAAGGTTACGGATCCGGACGAATACATTCTTGATTACGTGGCTGTGGCAGAGCAACACCGCATTATGCTTTCGGCACGATGGCGCTTTGTCTGCGCCGCACATCGATGCGAACCCGAAAGAAAAATAAAGCAACTTAGATAAAACACGTGTCCGTGTTCCGACAGCGGTACCAACAACAACAACAACAACAACAGCAACAACAACATCATAAGCAGCAGTAGCAACAACAACAACAACAATAACAGCAATAGCAACAACATCAATAACAACGACGATTCCGACCACCGCTGCCGGTTCAGTCTTTGTTGGTTAAGCGGTTCGGCCGCCTTTGGTTGATTCGCTGGATTGTCCGGCAAGGATCGTGTCGGACGCGCGTAAACACTGGCTTTCCTGCTTACTTTTAATTGCCAAGTGTTCAGGCCAAGAAAAAATCGCGAAACTGAGATTCGAAGCGAAGAATGAAAGACACACGAATAGTAAGTAGTAAGCTGTTGCGAATGATGGCAGTGGTGGCGGCAGCGGCGATGCTCGCGACGAGAGTCGAAAGATTCTCGACTGGCCGAGAATAACTAACGTCTCAGTTCAATCGTTAAATGGCTGGCGGTCGTCGAATTGTGCCGCGTTCTAATGAAACAAGAGTTATTCTTCTTCGAACCCATCGACGGGTGTAGCGGCGAGTGCAATAGCGCGGTGCAGACACCGGCCGTACGAAATGAAAACCACTTTGTCAAAAGGAACGAAAAAAACGAACAGATGAACCATCTGTGTACAGATACGGGAGAAACAAATTATATGTATATATATATATATATATATATATATATAGCGCTGTGATATCTTCACTTCACCGCGCCAGCACTGGCGATTCGTTCGTTCGGTACATGCCTCCGCACGACTGACTGTAGCAATCTGCTTTACGGTGCGCGTTGTTTTTTTTTTCACCTTATATATATATTTATATATATATATATATATATATATATATGTGTGTGTTAAGATTAGCTAACGCTGAGCGTGAGGCTGTATGTGACTTTTGCTTTCACACCTATATATTTATATAGATATTACCAAACGAGATAATCGTAATGAGTGCACTAAAACAGACCGTAACCATGTATTGAGATGTACAAGCTAAAAAACACATTGACAGCTTACTTGAGTATCCTTTTTGTCCGCTGACTTCGTCGAGATCGCTGCTGTGAAGCCCGCCAGGTAGGGAGCCAAGGAAGACCACCACAAAAAGGCCGGTCTTAAAAAATCTGGCGTCAAACAAAGCCAGCTGAAGTTCGTCTTCGACTGCGCCCACCCGGTCGACGATGGCCATGATGAAGGTCCTTGACTTCGAAACCTATGTGAGCAACAGCATCAAATTCAATGGTTAGACAAACAACATTGGCAAGGGCGTCACGGTGTCAAATGAAAAGAACAAGGTCCTCGTCATCTCCAACATACCCTTCTCAAAGAGGTACCTGAAGTACTTGACGAAAATATACCTGAAGTAATGCAAAGTGCATTCTCGTCACAAAGAGTGCCAATGTCACCGCAAAAAAAAACAACTGTAATTTAGTGTAGATCGGCATTGCCAAGGGGAAACGCTTAAGAAGAGGTGTGTATTTCTGTTTTCTAAAATTTAAGTCGGAACGGAATTAGACGAGCCTTTGTAACTAAAGGTTACAGACTTATATCAAATTAAACAACGACACGCACAGTTTCTTGAATAAATATAACATATACGTTGTCCCCTTGCCGCACGACAACTCACCAAAAATGAATCCTTGACGAAAGGACTTAAAGGCATCACTTAGACCACAGGATACCACAGGAAACGTGAAATAAGCGGGACGGTACCTGAATATTTTGTAATCTGTTTCATTAAGAAAAAACACTGAAATTACGTATAGAGAAGAACGTCGAAACAAGCAGATAGAACATTAATAAGAATTTATTTTACTACGGAAGACAACGAATATATGAGTATACGTATATGTACGAGCCACTACTGCATCGATCACCTAATATGTTAAACTAAGTATACATATATCATTCGTTTTGCTGTCTTTCGATATTATAATGTCAATATAATGAGGCTAATATTGGTACAAATCAACAATAATTAGTTCTGTGTAGTAACTAGTGGTAAACGCACTACGGCATTTTAACATGGTTTAACATGCGGTCGGAAAGTACTTCCAGAACGCTCGCCCGGAGAAAACCTTACACGTAGAGCAAAAACAGGTGCAACATTGGTCCAGGGAAGTTCGTTTTCGCGTGATCATCTTTGCTGTGTAGAAGATATTAGACAAATATTGTGTCTAACGCAAATCCGTGGCACATGGAAAATACGCTTCGACGATCATTCCAACGCAATATGATATAATTAAAACTACAAAATGTGTTTTAATGAGTGCCACTTGCAGCGTCATAACAAATATACATTCTTTTTATTTATATTAGCACCAAGCGCTCCATATTAGAACCACAAATGGATTTTTATTGATTTACCGTCTCGAAACGTTTGCTAATATATCCAGGTAGATTATTGTACTAGACGTTATTTAAATAATCTGGTTGCAAAGTCACTCTCTTCAAGACTTGAATTTATTATTGTTTGTGAACATTTTTTGAATAGGTCGGTCGAACATGGCATTGGCTTTTTATAATTTGTTTTTGTTTCAACTTAATGGGGGTTGGATGGTAATGCACCATCTCTTTTCATTGAGACATCTGTGCTCCCCGTTTTTTTTCCGATCATGGTTGATTTGTAGATCACTCCGGCATTTACCTTGTTTAAATTGGAAACCATGAAAACCAATTTATGAGTGGCCGGTCTGTGTCTCGAACCCAGGCCTCCCGAATGCAAGGCAAAGGTTTTTTTCCACTAAGCCATCTTGCTCGGTATAGCGATATTGACAATTCTCAAAAGAAGAATGATATTCTGTATTTTTTTGTTGGTAGTGGTTATTTTAGCCACATTGCCAATGCGTTTCTTGTAAGTATGTCAATAACGCTTATTTGAGATTTCTACACTGATCTTTAGTCAATGCGCAAACTTAAGAAATATGTAGATCCCTACATATAGACGTGTATCTTCGACAAACCATTAAGAGAAAAACAGATGAAGAAGAAGAAAAAAAACAGATAAACGTATCTTTATCAGGCTTGTGTAGTGCCTCGTTAGAGTTTGAGACCCTTTACAAAACCAATGACGACTAATCAAGTCAGACTAGGCTGTCACTGTTTTGTACATTCTTCGTCATCGTTGCCTGCATTGCGCTTCATGATGGCGTTCAGTTGACGACGGCGACCGCAGCGATGATAATAATAATAAGGGCGATAACAACAGTTAGATGGATGAAATAATCACAGCGCACGTGTGATTTGTTACTACTGGTGGCGCCATTTCTGCTCGCACAGATTGCGGCTGTGACTAAGCTAGCGATTCTGCTGAACGTGTTCGACTGCGCACGTCTAAAGCCGAACTCAATAACGCGAGACGCTAAACAGCAGAAGTTGCAGCAGCGCCGGCGACAACAACAACAATATCAGCAGCAGCAACAACAACGACAACAATATCAGCAGCAGCAACAACAACGACAACAATATCAGCAGCAGCAACGACCATATCAGCAGCAACAACAGCAACAACAACAACGACAATGATAACGACAACAACAACAACAAAACAATAACAAAAACAACAAAAACAGCAACAACAACAACCACAACAACAACAACAGCAACAACAACATAGAGGGATGCGTCAATGACAGTGCCTCGACTCAGAAGCGTAGCGTGACAGTAGTGTAGCTCTGTGTAGCTGCGTAGCCGCTACAACGCCGGATGGCGTCAATCGGGCAACTTGCAAACTTGCGGTGACCCTCAGCGGGGGAGCCGAGAGAACTAACCGGGATCAGCCACGTCGATTTGTGCGTAGCTTTCCAATAAAAATTCAAATCAGCTTCACGCCAATAAGAAGCTGACCGAAAAGAAGACGACGACGACGACGTCTCGAACGAAAATAGCGGCGAGAATCATCCGGAACAACGACGGGGTGCAACCGTAGGCCAACATGAAGATATAATCTATTTGCAAGAGAACGAGAAAAAAAAAACAAGCAACAGAGAGAGATGAGAGGCTGAGGCCGGTTGAAAGTGAAAGAACGCAACTCTGGCTCCGTTACCCCCCGCAAATGCGCAGTCTCCTAGCGCTTCTACCACTGCGGTGCCATTGATCCGGCCTATGGAATCGATGCCATCATTATCAGCATCGTTTATCCTTAGAATACATTCTCCTCAATGTTTCCTTCTTTCCATTTGTGTCAACACCCCCCCCCCTCCCCCCAACACCCGCCCCAGCACCACCATCCCTTCCACCCCGCTTGAGAGGTCTAGCTTTCTCTTAACATGATATCTATCTTTTGTTTTCTCATACCTGCTCATCTCTCTCTCAAAACAACCTTTCTATCTAACTCTCTCTCTCCCTCTCTAGTTCTTTCGCTCTTTCTCGAGTTCGCCTGCTATCTATCTCGCCCTGTCTCTGCTTCTTTCTCTAACTATTCGTGTCACAGTTTGCTGACAATCATGCGAAGCATGTTAGCCAAGGTGTTTGTTTGTCGACGATCGTAGTGACAGTGGCAGAGCTAATGGTGGTGGTGGTGGTGGTGGTAGTGATTGTGGTCACGCTGAAGATACCAGCGGGGGGGGGTGATAATAATAATAATAATAATAATAATAATGGTCGTGGGCGATGCGTAAATGGATGAACCAACCGCCGCTGACGAGCGAGCGTCTGAATGCGAAACGGTGAGCCCGTCGAACGGCCCGCCGAAAGGCCGCCAACACATCGATCTCGCCGCCTGGCCGCCGGCGATGGCTGCGTCGTCAGTGTCGAGGGGTAATCGTTTAAAATTTGCCGCCGCCGCCGCTTCCACTACAGCCGCTACCGCTATCGCTGTGTCAAGTGAAGTGCCGCCTGCCACAACGACCACAACACTGCGGTACTGCACAAGTGCCACGCCGAACATCAAGCTTTAGAGATGGATGAGTGCGTTCGGTTCGCAGACTCATAGCACGTGCGCGCCCACACACCTAGACACCCGGACGCACGTCCATGAACAGACAGACAGACGGACTCGCACACCCACGAGAACAAACTCATCGAGTCGTTTTGCACACCGGCTCGCCTGCAAGATCCACCACTTCATATGCCCTTCAATCCATCACTGGGGCTAACACAAAACGAGCCGAACGCTCGTTGTGACCCAGTGCCGGAACCATTGTCAGTAGCTCTACTGATTATTATTATTTAATATATTTTTTTTTCAGGGTGCCCACAAGAAAGAATTTTAAGACTCATGTTAGCATTTTGGAGTGAACAATTGTCTCCACATAAACGTGTACTCACAGGTTCTCTAACCCAGGATTAGCCCAGTTCAACAATGTGCCCCGAACAGATGCTGCGTTTCCTCGTTGAAACTGATTATTATTAATATTATTATTATTATTACTACTACTACTACTACTACTACTACTACTACTACTGGGATACTTTATTGTATCTCCGAACGGTTGGCCATTGCCGTTACTAGGTCGACTATGAGCGGGATATGCTTGAGCACAGTGATATATATATATATATATATATATAGGGCATAGCACGGTGTCCCGTGCTATGCCCTCCTCTCAATACAACAGGCGATACAATAATAGAGAGCCGGTTACCGTACCCCCGAAACCCCTTTAAGCGACAAGCGGTATTTCAATAAGACGGTGCCCGTTGTCTCTGAACATGCTCGTAAGTTCTCTTTTGCGTGATATTACCGTTAGGCGTAGGGTACTGAAGTACGGCATTGTCAACGAGATAGCTTGATAGACTATCATGCGTGTATGTACCTCAGGTCGGTCTACAAAACAAGGTGGTGAAACAACAAAATATGCTTTATATATATATATATATATATATATATATATATATATATATATATATATATATATATATATATATATATATATATATATATAGATATAGTAGTTCTAGAACAGGAGGAAGCGCATTGTGTAATTATTAGGACAAAAACGTTTGCTTAATTTGCTGAACTCTATCGGTAAGCTATCAAGCGTATCGTAAGCCAGCGACATGCACAAAACAATTTGCATATGCCCCCATTACGAATTCCCTAGATTGAGCCAATGATATGTATGACAATGACAATTGGCGCTACTGTACTACTAAATTATATACACAGAGAGGAAATAACAATAATTTCTACACAAACATACATTTACATACACATCAAACGCACACAGATCTAAATATACAAACATGCACACTATATAGTATGTATGTACACACTTTTAATATGCATGCCTAGTTATATACACACATACATATATACACAGATACATGCACATATGCATAAATGAGTTGAAAAAGTAATAATAGTAATAAAAAGTCTTCGTATAAAATACGTTTTTATGTGGCTCCGTAATGTGAATATATATACATATATATAATGGTATGTTTGCGTGTAATAATAACTTACCCGTCTAATTTCACTTCAAGACTTATCTATCTATACTCCTACCCAAATGCGCTGACGCACGTGGAACACGTTTAAGTGAAATACGAAGAAAATAACTTATATATTTATATATATATATATATATATATATATATATATATATATATATATATATATATACATATATAGATCTATCTATTCGATAGGATCACTACTAGCGCCATTGTATATTGCATACGTACAGTGTTCGGGCAGAGTTATTTCGTCGCATATCCAATTGTTCAATTGATTGGCGATGTGATTGTTGTTGTTGTTGTCTCGTGGCCGTACAATTCGATGAGCTTGATATACCCGTTACGGGCGAGGTCATTTGAATTGGAGTTTGAGGGCGGTGTTCCTGTTGTCCACGCCGCTTCGGCTAGGTGCATAGCAGAGTGTCAATTGAAAACTGACCGCGTTGCTTTGGGCGGGTCATCCGTTTCGAATCAGCTGACCATGGCGCGGCCCAGTCGTGATAGAGCCAGTGGATCGTTGCTGTTGACACGGCTATTCCGTTCGTGGGCGTATTCCTGCCTGGCCTGGGGTCGTAGCGACAATCCCCGGTAATGCAGGGAGTGCCTCTCTTGTTGTGTGTTGTGGTTTTTGCACGAGAGCTCATTACGAGTGGCCGAGCATCGCCGCAGTTGTAAACATTGACCACTACGACCCGACGCTGGGAAGTGGCGGAGGATGAATCTGGTGGCTGTGTAATCCCCAGCCGCTGCGGTCTCAGCATGTCCAATGTCGTCTAAGAAGCACTGTTGGGAACGGACTGTCTGAGAGTGTCAAATATACAAAGTTTTGGAAATCAATGCTGATTTGACTTAGACTTTCGTTTGAGATTGTCGATGAGTAATTCGAACACTCTTGTTAGCAGCGTACTAACACGTTTCAGTCATAACACGTTACGGTCATACCACGTTGCAGGTGCGCTTTAGCGGCTTAGCCTGGGCATCACAGTGTTGTTCAAGCTCGGTTAGCTGTGTTTGTTACTTGCTATGCAAGCTGTCCAGTTTGCTGGAGATTTACTGCTACAGTGGGTAGAAAGAACCCATGTGTTGATTGCGGTGTTTTCCCGGTGTTATCCTGTTGGCCGACTTCTCATGTAGCTCAAGCGAGTATCAGATACGTTTTTGTACCAGACAAACGGTCTGCCGTGATTGCACAGATCTCAGCTACACAAGAACACATATTTTAACAGCGGTGAGCCTCCGCAACAATTATGGCTTGCAATGCGGGAGCTCGAAACGTTTCGTGGCAACTCATACCTGCTGTAACACATAATTTATATGTACATACATATTTGTGTTTTGCAGTACGAGAGCGTTTCTGGTATGCCACAGGGTTGCATCAGCTTTTTAGTTCCGCGTGTATCAGCTCTACATTTTCCTTTTCAGAATTGCCACTCAAACGATCTAGAGAGCATCCCGAAGACTCAGCGTTTTGCGTGAAGCAATGGCCGATATTACAATATTAAGTAAAATCATCCTGCACGCTCGCAATGGTCATAGATAAAAAAAGTAGAAATTACACTTGCATACAACTAAAAGCTGTAGGCTTTTGCAGCGACTACTCAACAAACGCGAGTTAATGGTTGAGGGTTGAGTAAAGATTCATAGACTAAGATGTGAGTTTTTATTTTATGCTTATTATTTATTATGCTGCGAGTTTTGCTGTTTTAGTTCTATCAGGATGACTCATCAACTACACAAATAAAGTTTCCATATATATATATATATATATATATATATATATTGGGTCTACAAGAAAGTGTTTTCGGTTTTTTAATGATTCTCTACGGACAAAACCGAAAAAAACTTTTTGTAGCCCTATATATACATATATATTATGGTGAATGTATATTATGCATATATATATATACATGCATACATATACATTCACCTGTATTCGTATCTGGTGAGTTACTGCAGCATTTACAATATAGAATTGCCCAAGGACAATACAAGCGAACGCTGTGAGTTGACGCCAAACGTAGCGTCTGGCAAAGCTGGCAAAAATCCGCTGTTGCTGCGCCAAACGTAGCGTCTGGCAAAGCTGGCACAAATCCGCTGTTGCTGCTGTTGTTTTTGTTGTTGTGGTTGTTCATTGATCGTAGTGCAAAACTAACAGCTATTAATTGCTAGTCGTTTTGCCTTCTGCTGTTCGTTCCGCAATCGGCTTCTGATGTTGTCGTTGTTGCTGCCACTGTCTCTTCTTCTGCTGCTGCCCGGTTTCCCCGGCGTGAAACAGCGGCATTCTTTCCATCGACTTTACACGTTTTCGAGGTCCAAGCGAGGTCTAAGACTAAGCGACCGAAGCCGTGTGAAGCCCGTGCCCTCGTTTTTCTTTCTCTCGTTTTGCTTGTCTCATGCCTCTATCTCGTATTCGTCCTCTGTTCGCTTTTTCTCTCTCTCTCGAGTGCTAGGAGCGCACTCTATGTTCGCGGTGGTCGCCATTCCTGCACGGACAATCTCGACGTCCGCCTCAATGATGACCGTCGTCGTAATGTATCGATGGTACTGGCTATTGGTACTGATGCTGATGGTGGACACAAAACATCAGGCGGTCGTAAGGTGACGTCAACTTCGCTAGCCGAATTCGTGGCCAACGAAGCCAAACACATCGACGACCGATCCGGCCTCACAACTACGACGAGGACATCAGCAGCAGCAGCAGGAGCAACAAAGATGAAAATGGCCACGCCGATGAGGTTTGACCGTGTGTACCGATGGCAAGCGTACAACTAAGGGGGCAGACTGAGTAAACGACGTCCTAGTGGTATGAATATGCGACCAAAGATGCCCCTTGTTAACTAACTACGTTTCGATAAATTAACGTGTTAATGCACACATTTCTACGAGCGTACAAACACGCGTAGCAATGTGCTCGCTGATACACGCCGTATCCCTCTAGTCTGTATTCCCATTACAGCACTATTTTCCATGTGTCAGATTATCGTGAACAACCAAGAACGGCTTCAGCCTGTAGTCCGACGCAATTCAGAGGTCAGACTCGACCCATGGGACAGCAAGCAGCTGCAGCCTATGCAGAGCGGCAGCAATTATTATTATTATTATTATTATTATTATTATTATTATTATTATTATTATTATTATTATTATTATTATTATTATTATTATTATTATTATTATTATTCAGTTATAACTCCGAACATGTAACTGATGTTGCCACAAGGGCTTCTCAACGCGCAAATTGGATCTTCCGATCATTTGCTGTACGCTCTCCTGAGCTGTACGTCCAATTGTATACTACATACGTACTGCCACTACTGACATACGCAGCACCAGCGTGGTTTCCGGGTCTAAGTAAGGACAAAGCTTGCCTGGAACGAGTGGAACGGAAATTCACGAAACGGGTTGCATTTCGCTGCCATGTTGACCGGTGCCACGTCGACGTTCCCCACACAATTGACGTGATTAAGAAGCTGGATCAAAGAATGCTGCTAAAGCTGAGAAAGAACCCGCGTCTATTCAACAAAATGTTCGTTGAAAGGCTAACGACAACGCGTCGGGCTAGCAGCATGGTTCCTGTGTTCATCGCACGAAAGCGCTACATCAGCGATCTATACCCATGGAGGATCTCTAGGCATATTCACGAGTGTTAGGGGCCGCCAACACCCTGCACTACTTGCAGATTATAATCACATATTGATCACATGACATACATGCATATATGCGAATGTATATTCTTCTTTCTACCTTGAATAAAGCGTTTCAATCAATAACAAATGTGAGGTATGAACGTTTAAGCCAGGCCTGCTTTGTTCCCTTGTCAGTTCATTGCGCCTATGATTGAAGCCACGTTCCCTTTACAAACGGCCAAAGACATCATCTGTCTCAAAGACATGGCCTCGCGTCGATCACCCGTAACGTCTTCTATGCGTTTTCCGATATCTTTCAGGAGTTTCGCTGTACCTGAGCTAATGGGGCCAAGTGTCTCCAATGCAATGGGCACAAAGTGATAACTTCTTGATAGCTCGAGATACTTCCTTATTATTATTATTATTACCCCTGCCTCTCAATACCTCCCGTATCGCCATAGCTTGAAGCGCACTCCGCTAAAGCGTAGGAAGGCTAAACCCCCGAACTTATACCTAAGTTGATGCTGACTGGACTAGAGACAAGAGCTCTGGTTGTCTTCGGTATGCGTAGACAAGACCAGCTAAAAGATGCAGTCTAATTAGTAAGTAATGTTAGTACAAAAACAGAAAGCAATGATCTTTGCCGCCAAAGTCACTAGCACTAGACGAGCACTTTAATGAAGTTTTCGATTACGTTGCTAAACATTGTATGGGAGAGCCCCGCATTAAAACAAACAAAAAGCTTGTCCTGTTGCTGAGTAAGAGGAAGCGATAACTACTCCGCTGGCTCTGCAGGAAAGGCAAAATATCCGGGATGCACTTATCAAATTCTACGATTCAAATACGAAACATGAGTCGTAATAGCGTTGAACGACGTAGGTAAGACAGCGACCGGATAACGAACAAGCAGCTAAATACGCATGGAAACCCTTGGGCCGGAAATACGACTTTTATATTCTCCGCAACTATGTTTTCTGCCGAGGTGTGATTAAAACTACATCAGCACGGAGTCTTGTTATAACACAGCCTATTGTGATACTATGGCCTGAGCCACCAGGGTTTGAGCCGCAAAGACCCCAGGCGGAGGTGCAGAGAATGCGCTTAGAAATGGAACACTTCAGGAAACTGTCCATAAAGCAGTAAGCACTGTCCACGAAGCAGTGAGCACAAGGCCACGTGGGGTTCTTCCCCAAAGTCAATTCGTATCTAATTTACTATCTCTTCCGTTGTAAAAACCTATGCCGAATAGTTTACCGCTTGACCAGCCGAGGTTGGTTGCAGTTCTTGCAAGGCGCTGTGTGTCCTCTGTGGCGAACGACCGGAGCCACCGGAGTCAACCAAACGGAATCTGAAAAGCAGGCGCTGCAGGTCAAACGCGAGGCCTACCAATAATGGCTAACTGCCACTTTTTATCATCGAAGACTTTACGCTGACTTTGATGAACAATATATACACACCTCCTGTCCCGCCATGGAGTCAGTAGAGACTAACAATGAGGATGAGAAGCGTGTCATGGACGCTGTTGGACCAACAGCAAACTAACTACGCTACCACTAAAGAAATACACGGTATTCGCGAGGAGAATATACGCTTCCGGGTCCTAATAGCTAGTGGCGGTAGACGTGGGTGCACCGCATCGCTCCGAGCTGTTACCATCCTGACTCTGTGTGACGTCTAGCCAACGGATCGCGGAGAGCGCACTATGGTTTATTTCACGTTCAATACACGCTTGTATCATTTCGCCTATATGCACGTTGCCCTTTAGCAGGACAATTGGCGCCAAATCTCAAATTCAACGGATGGCGCGCAGTAGCCAGGCCGTCACGCACCGTCGAGCCCGGTGGCGTGGTGGCATGCATGCGTCTGCGCCTCGCGACCGGAGGAGACACATAGCAGGTGCGCGGGCTCGAGCCCCACCGTTGCACCGATTTGTATTTATGGGGGTCCGTCTATGAAGCAAAATGCGAAAAGCAGTCCCATGGACGTTAGATCTTCGCTGAGAGTCAGCCCCGAAAGGATTTAGGCCGTCACACACCCCCCAAAGCGCCGAGACTCTTACTGACGAGGCGGCGTGTTGAGAGTGCTATGTGTGATGTGTGTCTGTATTGGGTATAGTACCTGGGTAATCAGACTTCTATCGGGTAGATTGCTTGAAAAGGCCGCTTTAGGAGTTTACCTGAGGGCAATTTAATCAAACACGATCTACAATATTACAAATATCGGTCCTTGCCCCGCCTGACAACGAGACAATTACTCGACACAGTGGCCAATAGGCACGCGACCGCGCAGGGTCTTCTAGCAAACCTAATCTCCAACTTTTAGTGGTAACGCCGCTCGACCGGGTTCATTAATTGTAGGTACGTTCCCTGAAGGCTAGTATGTTTGTCCCTAGCATCTTTCGCAAAGAGTGTTTCATGTCAGCACCATTCGTTCCTAGAAACCACCAAACCATGGGCTTTTCTCCGCAATAAATTCCCACCTTATCTATAAGTCCGCTAATAGCGGTTGCACTTCTTTGCCCTTTCTACGACTTAAAAATCAGTGCTTTTCCGCTCTTTTAAAAGTCGTAGCGTTATCGGAAATTGTTCGAGAAACTCATAAGAATCTGTTGATAAATCTCCTTAGTGCCAACAAAAGCTCAAAAGGTGTCAGATCTGGTACGAGCTCTAAATGCACAGCACGCGTTACAGCGCTTACAAACAATGCTATATAGCTGTTTACTTTTGTTCCCTCTTCGTTTCTTATCTAGATCGGACCGGCAAAACCTACTCCGGTATAACAAAATGGAGCTGCAGTCTCCAGCCTGAATGCGGGTAGGGGAGGGGTTTCCGCTAGAGCTGGCTTCGCCCGAAACTTAACAGACTTTGCAGTCTGCGACGACCCATTTAACCGCTTTACGTGCATGTAGCACAAAGTATTTAGATCTTAATTGGTGCAGTGTAGATGCGATCGCAAATTCCTTTGTGTTAATATGCTCTGTTCTAGATGATGTTAAGTCCGAGTTGGCATAACACAACGTTTTGTCACATAGACGATTTTCCCTCTTTTGCCCATTCGGGTTATCTTTCATACGACATCTGGCATAACATAACAGTTTGCGACAGAACCGCATGGCTTAAGTCATTGTCCGGATCAGTTTACCCAACTAGAAAATTTGCTTCCGTCAATGATAGTTGAGGACCTGCTAAATACACTCATCGCTGTAACTGTTACGTTTGTTGATGATATCTTTCGTTGTGACTCGGAACCTCTCTAAAAAGTACGGATCCGTCTATTCGATTAATAGAATGCGGTTTACCGGACGTTTTAGCCACTCCGGGCCGTGCAGCCAAAACTATTTCGTTTTTTTTCTCTGAAGAAATGCCTTTACCAAGCATGTCTGCCGGATTGTCACTTGAGGCGACATAACACCAATCCTACGGCGACAGTAACTTTTGAATTTCTATTGTTCTATTTGATACGAATAGCTTTCACCGTTCTGGCGTATCACGTACCCAGCCTAGCACGGACGAGTTGCCGCACCAATATGTAGTGGCGTCGATATGTAACCCGATCTCGTCTATTATTTTAGCCATCGCTCGCACCGCTATAACGGCATCCATTGGCTTTTTAGCCTGTGTATCGGCCACTGTCCCTTCAGAGGCGCTACTCTGAGGCCTTTGCGAATACGAAATGAGTTAGTACAGAGCCATCCTCCAACAGTTCTCGCTGGTATATAATACAATCGTAGGCTGCGAGACTAGCATTACAGAAGGCGTGTAACTCGCGCTTAACAGTTGATGACACCGACTTGGGGAACGCTCGTTCTACTGATATCGATGTGGCGGATTGCAAAAAAGAGATGAGTTCCGAGAACTTAGCCAAGTTCTCGCCTGTTAGTGCGTCGTCCCAATCGCGTTTCTGCAGCCATATTTTCTGCAGCAGGATCTTAGCATTGACTGCTATAGGCGTTAGCATCCCTAAGGGATCAAAGATTTGAGCCAACTCTTCTAATAAAAGGCGCTTAGTTGGTGTGCTGCCGTTTAACTATGTCAACACTTTGCTGAGAAATACACCAATCTCATCGGATTTTTGGTTCCAGTAAATGCCCAGAAACTTTAGTTTGCTATCGGCAAAACATATAGATGCGTCTGCGAACACCGTTACTTGGTGAATGTATTTACCTAAACCTTTCGAATTTCTTGTCCACTTTTTGAGTTGGAAGCAGCCAGCTGCAAAAATCTTTTTCAGTAATTGAAAATGGTACTGACCGTGTCCGATTATTTCGTGAATAAATTCTTTCTCGCTCGGGAAATCATTTTTCTTCTGCTCTAGATGATATTTCAAACATCTGCAGTGGATATATGGATTGTATATTAAGGCGAAAACCAAACGACATTCCCAAAACTCTCTAGTTGGGAATTTTGGGTTTTTGGAAATTCCCAAAAACGGTTAGAAAAACTTCAACAATGTGTGATGCTGCAGGAAAGTTTTTTTTGATATCTGCAATCAACACCACATTAATGCTTGCGCAAGTGCAAGATAACTTTTGTTATGTTCGGCAGAAGGTTCAAACCCTGGTAGGAACGCCAATCAAGGAAGCCTCGTCTCTACTTCTCGCGAGGTAGAGAGGTACCCGCATTTTTGACGACTCGATATTGAAGTTTAGAAGCGGAACCAGATTTTTTGCGACTGTTTGGATTGGGGGATTGTGCGCCAACTCATTGCCCTCCATTGGGGTGGCCTCCTCGGCAAGACCTATTTCTAAGGGTTTGATATCTCTGCGTCAACTGTCTCAAGAGGTTTTTGATTTTGCCTGACGTGGTTAGAAACCGTTTAAGGCAAGACAATGCTATATTTTTGTTATTGTCTAGAGAAGCCATTTTATTCTTAAAGGAAAGAATAACCACATATCGCCCCGCAAAGAATTCGTTTAACTCTACCGCTAATTCGGAGTCTTCTTTACCGGATGGGATTGAAATACCCATGAATTCTGTGTCCCACAAAAAATCAATTTACAAATGTCTCGTTGTGAAACACGGCTCCTCCGAGCTAAATTACCTACACAACGAGTCAACACTGCCAACGGCCAACGTGACGCGGGATCTCGGAACCTTAATCTCGGCGGACCTAACCTTCTCCGCACATATCAAAGAACTAATCAAAACAGCATCCATACATGCAAATATTTTGTTTCTCTGTTTTATTATCAAGGAGCCTACAGTGTATCTTCGTTTGTACAAATCGATTGTATTGTCCAAACTTTTATACTTTTTACCCGTATGACATCCATAATTGCGTAAATACATAGGTATGATCGAGGTGTACAAAAGACATTTTTAAAGAGACTCCACAGTAGATGTGACCTCAAAACGAACGATATTGTACTACCGCTCTTAATAAACACTTTCAGGAGACATGACAGACAGGTTTTAGCTCAATTTATGGGCGCTAGTCTTGTAATCATTTCTATGATGTAAGGCCGAACAATTATTAGATATAGAGTAATGGACGGCAGTTATGTGCAAATCACGGAAAAGTGACATTGAGGCAAAAATCGAGGTAATAGTACTCCATGGAGTGTCGCAACGTACCGTATGATCTAAGTAAATGTGCTCTCTCAAAATCGCCCTAAGGAGACATCTTTGTATATCAGAGCAAGCGGCGTCTGTGAGTAACCGTAAATACTAAGGCTTAGAATAATAGAGATCTTTAAAGTAATATGAAAACACAAGCATGTATATTTATCAGCGAAGTGGTGTTATGCTTCGGCAAGAGATGTTTAACAGCCTAAAACTGCAAGGTTTTAAAGCACAGAGAATGTCCCTATTAAGCGAGATTACCCGTCCGAGACACTTCAACCTCAAAAGTTCAATTGCGGTCGTCACCGGGGTGCTGGGGTGGGCAAGTATTACTTAATGGGGGTTGGATGGAAACCTCTTTTTATTGAGACATCTGTGCTCTCCGTTTTATTTTTGACCATGGCCGATTATTCATCCATTCCGGCATTAACCTTGTTTAAATTGGGAACCATGAAAACCAATTTAGGAGTGGCCAGTCTGGGTCCCGAACCCAGGCCTTCCGAATGCAAGGCAAAGGCTTTTGCCACTAAGCCATCTTGCTCGGTATATATACATATATATATATATATATATATATATATATATATATATATATATATATATATATAT
This sequence comes from Dermanyssus gallinae, assembly GCA_003439945.1. Classification (NCBI taxonomy): domain Eukaryota; kingdom Metazoa; phylum Arthropoda; class Arachnida; order Mesostigmata; family Dermanyssidae; genus Dermanyssus; species Dermanyssus gallinae. Next base: position 64,697 of record QVRM01003928.1, read on the forward strand.
ATATATATATATATATATATATATATATATATATATATTTTAGTAACACCATAGCGTCTAATTGCATTTGCCTTTATTTGTCTCCACAGTAATATTAATATGTAGTTGAACGTATGCACTAGTTACGACCATCCTACCTCTGTCGCCACTAATATGTTCGTGAACTGTACACACTGATCAAATGACTTAGTCTATTGAACTTAGACTAGCCGAGTACGTAGGAATGAAAACACGATCGCCTGCGGTCACCTGTTGAGTGTCTCTGTAGTTCTTTTCTGCATTCTGTGTCAGCTGTATTTATTGCCTCACAGATTGTTCTCGAATACAGTAGATTCGTCTCGGTTCAAGTAGACGCTTCTATCGAATCTTTTTTTTCTCGTACCTACTCGTATCTACCCTCTCCACTGCACGTTCGCCAGCACGTGGCGCCTAGCCCCGACAGCCGTGTGTCTACCTGAACTGGTCAGACACAACAGTCTCCCACGCTCACTATGAAAAACGGGAGAGTGGCATTACAGTGGCTTCACAGCCGCTGTCCACTCCCATTGTAGCGTCAGCACACTCGATCTCGACTGTCACGAGTAACGGGTCGACGTCGGGGATGGCACCTAGGTCGCGATGTCCGACCACGATTTACGATATCATCTATGTACATGACTACCACAGCTTTTCGATACTCTTGTCGGATGCACCAAAAAAGTTCAGCGAGCTGAAGGGCAAACAGAGGAGTTGCCACATTTTGCTTAATCTCCAATACACCATACCTCCACTCCAATACATCTAATTATGAGGTGTCTTCGTCAAAGAAACTTGCTATTACACTCAGACGAGAGAGCCACCCACGTCTCCCAATTGGAATTCAACCAGCAGATGACGATAGGCTTTTTCAAGGCCCTGTCGCAGTCAGTAGAACTATATAATACGAGCAAGAAGAAGACTCACGAGCTCACCTACAGCAAAAGCGAAGAATTGAATGCCGTGCATCCAAGAGCTATCAGGTCTTCTGAGAAACGACGGAAAGATACCGGACGGTCTCAACCTTATTTCCTTTAAAAGGAGAACGGCGCTTGTTTGACATGCAACGATCACGCACTGTGGCTCTCAAGCCTAAAGGCTAGTGCATCCGTCGGCGGCTACACGGCACGCAAGGTTAAACGATTCAAGACTCATAAATACGTCCAGCTTGCGAATGAGTTCATTGTCGTACCGCTAGTATTCAAGGCACTCGTGGGACTTGGCTCTGAAGTGTGGTCGCTCCTCCAGAAGATTGCCAAACGAACCGAACTGGGCACACTCTAGAAAAGAGCTCTCGAAAAACTACGTCAGTGGGTATTGCTGGTGGTCCCGCGCGTAAATGCCGCATTATTATTGGACAAAATAAGGGGCTGCCTTAAGGATACGCTCGACATGAGTAGTATATAATATATATTTATATATATATATATATGTACATATAAATATATATATATATGTACATATAAATATATATATATATATATATATATATATATACATGTATGTTAATATTTGTACAGCTGCTATGTTTCTATACGTGAGTCTGTGCGGCGTGTATGTGTGTGTTTCTCTCTTTCTGTTCTTCAGCAGTAAATGTACCTATACAATCGCCGGACTGTATAGGCACATTTATCGCTTACAAAATGTGTCATTTGCGCGTAAATCGCTGCAGCCACGATAATGATCATCAGTAACATCATCATCGTCATCACCACCACCACCACCACCATAACCAACCATTATCATCATGACCGCCATCATCATCAGCATCATCATCGTCACCGCGATCTTTCACTGCCGGTAGCCGTTCATATCTTGGTAAGCAACAGACCGAGCGGCGGTGGCAGACAAGTACACAGTCAGACACTAAGGTCTGTCTATAATCGTCTATAGGTTCTATGCACGTAGCTAGACAAGCCTACAGGCAGGCAGGCAGTGAGGCTTTTGACGGCGAAGCCGGGCTGAACCGAAGCTGAAGGGAGACTGAACGAGCGGGCCGACCGCTTTCGAGGTGCGACAACGACTTCGTGAGGTGCTCAGCCCCCACGAGGGGCCTCCCGCAGTCGTTGGAGGCTCTCCTCTGGGCCGACGCCGCCGCCGCCATGGCCGTTTTCCTCTTTGCTTTCGTCTTCGTTTCTGCCGTCGTCTGCGCACTGTGGTGCTTGTTGCCGAGTTGTTGGTGTCGCTGTTATCGTTGTTGTTGTTGTTGTTGTTGTTGTTGCCGCTGTTATCGTTGTTGTTGTTGCCGCTGCCATCATCGACGAGGCGACAAAGCAGGTCTGTGTACGCGAACGTACATAGGTGTACATACGCCAAATACGGCGCAAATACGGCCACGTCGTAGCATCGTTTCGCTCGCTCGCTCGTCTGCATCGCTGCCTCGCAGTACACTTAGGTAGACCGAGACAGCAAAAGTCGTAGTGAAGTCGCGAAGGAGGAAGAGAGGCAACAGCAACAAGAGCCCAGGAAGTGAACGTGTCGGCCATTTCATGGCGCCCCGCCAACGACCTGCCTGCTGCTTTTTTGCTGCTGCTCCTGATGCTACCGAGCTGAACAAGAGCAACAATAAAAGTAGCGACAACAACAACATTAGCAGTAACAACAACAACAACAACAACAACAGCAACAGCAACAGCAACAACAACAACAACAACAACAACAACAACAACAACAACAACAACAACAACAACAACAACAACAACAACAACAACAACAACAACAACAACAACAACAACAACAACAACAACAACAACAACAACAACAACAACAACAACAACAACAACGGTGCCGCCATAGGCCTCAGTAGGTGTTCAGCGGCGGTGAGGCATTATCACAGGCGGTAAGCCCACATACAGTGGGCCGGTCAAGTCAGCTCAAAAACGATCTCAGCAGAACATTCTCCGCCCTACAGGATGCCGTACGAAGCGTCGGAGGAATGCGTGTACATGTATATACTAGGTGGATCAAAAAGTTCGTAGCTTCATGAAATCCAAGCACCAAAGGACGGACAAAGAACATGTACATTTTATCGTTCAGAATAGTCTCCCCCACCCGCACCCCCGCAGCTCAACACATCGGTCGAACACGTCTGATCTTCAATAGCGTTTTTAGACCACGAGCAAAATTGTCCGAATATTTAGACCCAAACTAATAATCGGTTGCGGCGCATCTCCATTGTTGCTCTGGTATTTCTTTCCGGACGGATACTTTTTGGAGTTTCCAATATTCTGATAATGGTTGTACGGGGCCAGGTCCGGAGAATAGGAGGATGCTTGGCGATTTAGAACTAACGTTTTCGTAATTTGGCCACGGCAAAAAATAAGACGTGTGAACGGACGCGCGTTGTCGTGGTGAAGCAGCCTTCAGGCCTTCACTTTAGCATCGCGGGCCGAAGCACATTGCTGTGCATTGCTTCAGCTGGCCCAAGAGTGTTGCGTGGTAGTCCCAGGCTATCGCTTTTCCTGTAAAAAGCTAGTCAATTAATAGAATACCTTTTGAATCTCAGAAAACGGTTGCTAAAACGTTTGGCTCTTTCGGCCGATATTAGGCCTATTGCGGCCTGCCGTCTACTCTCGGCTTTGAAGTACTGTATCCAAGTTTCGTCAAAGGTTACGAATCAGCACAAACAAATTCAGCGAGTTGCGTCTCAAACGTTCCAAATTGCTCTCCGAAATTGACATGCGGATAGTTTTTGCTTAATTAATAGTTCATGTGGCAGTCACGTCAGTGGTTTAATTTTCTTCATGCATAAATGCTGATACAATATTTTATGCACCGCACCATAGCTAATGCCCATCTCTTCTGTCATTTCGCGCAGCCTCACTTGGAGGTCAGTCATCAATACAGTGGTGTGTTAGTTCGTTAGTAAAATGCCTTTAACTTGGCTTTAGTTTTAGAACCCACCTAGTGAATGCTCGATCCATCTAGTACGTATACAGGGTCCTCCGGAAAGATTTAGAGCTTATACATATAGATATAGGTAATTGTAGAGCTCGTTGAAGTAAGTGTTTTTTCTAATGAAACATGGTCTCGGAGAAGTCTTGTTACGCAGTGGGTGTTATATTACTAAAATCTTTGATACTGGTGTTATTGTCCGACGTAGGAGCAGACAATGTGCAATTGCGAGACAACCAGATTTCCTATACATAAGCACATCGTCAAAATTCTGCCCTCTCTGAGCATATCGTACATACTAAGCACATCGTCAAAATTCTGCCCCCTCTGACCATATAACGGTCATAAGGAAATTAACAGAAAAGAAAGTTTTTTTACTGGTCTTTACGCACAATACTTTAAAATCATAACCCGCAACGCTCAAAACCAACACATTCAACACATGACAATCATTTTGGTACCAAATATATGGCAAGGCAAGCCGTGATGGCGAAGTAATTAAGATTTCTCGGCGGGCATGTTGAGATTGTGTGCATGTATAGATGACCTAAAGAGATTTATCTATTGTAGTAGATCACTTATGCCTGCACTCAATCTCAACTACTCCACAATGGCAAGGCACGGTTTGCATTAACATTAATTTGGTCTAAAATAATCGTCCTGAAATGCGCATTCGTTTGAATGTCTTAGTTGTGAGCACTGTGAATGATTGTAGGGTTATTATTTCGAGATATTGGACGTAAAAACTATTAAAACAATTTAATCGTTTGCGAATTTTTTTCTTAACGACATCTTCTGGTCGGAGTTATATGTTCTCCAGAGGAAGCAGAATTTTCCCACAACGACGTCGATGTGCTTAGTTTTAGTACCTGGTTGTCTCGCAATTGCACATTTTGTGGATCTATGCCGGGCAATAACACCAGTGTTACGGATGTTAGTAATATCACTCTCACTAGGAAAGAAGATTTCTCAGAGGCCATGTTCCATTGCGAAAATATTTACAGTAACAAGCCCTACAGTTCTCTACACCGAGCTTCAAATATTTCAGGGAAAAAGTAATTTATGCATGCACTCAATCTCGACATGCCCGCCGAAAAATCTTAATTACTCCGCAATTACTCGCATTGCCATAGATTTGGTACTAAAATGATCAACATAAAATGCTCGAAAGAGAGGGGAGAGGGGTGAGAGAACACGAGGGAGAGAGAGAAAAAGATATATATATATAAATATATATATATATATCATTAAAAAAATATTCATACAGGGCGCCAGATAACGCATAAGTCACAACACGCCGTTACGCTCGTTCAAGTATACATTTTCTAAAATAACCCTCTTCCATTCCATTATGAAAACATTTTTTAACGAGTTTGACTAAGAAGTTTGACCTAACTGCCGCAGATTCGTTTTTAACAACTTAGTGCAGCCAACCCCAACAAGAAGCACCATGTCACACATCATATTTGATTTGGGGCATATTTTGAACTTATAATATTAACGCCGCATTAAAACTGACCATTCTATTCGAAACGCAATGAGCTTGTAAGCCCGACCAGAACTTTACGATACGTCCTATTCTCAGACCTAAATGCTCACATAAATGATCTCGTCTTAATAATTAATAGGAAAAACTGAACCGTTGACCAATGGTAAGACGTTCTGTTCTCAGATGAGTCCAGGATGTCCCTCTACGGTAATGATAGAAACAGGCAAATCGCACACTAGGCGATGAGGAGAGAACTCTAGCAACATATCCGAAGCTCATGAATGTTACTGCTAGGAAAGAAATAATATTTTATAGCATTTAATTGACGAGACCACTGATGACAAAAGCTAATACACACTTATTACACACTGTTAAACTAAATAGTTGTTTATAGGTTTTACAGTTAAAGAAAACAATTTAACTACAAACTCGCTTTAGGAAAATGAAATGAAAATACCGATATAACTATTTTTTAAGGCAATTTACTCACACAGTTTCAACAATGAACAACATATTCTCGTTATGTTTTAAAACTGTCTTAATTGTCTTTCGAAAGTGTAGTCGTTTTTAATATACATACATATTTTATTCACCATAAGTAAATTTGTGATTCACTTATGATGAATAAATTTGTTCAAAATATTGTGAGTGTAGCGACGCTGTGTTTACTTTGGTACTACTACAAGTCTATGATATCTATCAATATCACACTCTCTATTTTTCGCGTTTACTGTACGACTAAACTGTGGCATGGGTGCCGTTGCTGTTGGGTTTTGAGTGCACGTTAGCTCAAATTATTTGACAGTGCTTGCGGTGTGCTGAAGGTGTGTGGACCTAACTTCACAAACAGTTGTCCCCGGCTGTCACGCTGACGATAACACAATGTCGGCAGCACTTGAGCCGTTCAAGCTTTGGTATGTAGCGACATTACGGTCGTCCTCTGTTTGAAGTCACAGCTCTTCTATGCCTGTCGTGATTGCTTCGTGGCGTTTATTTTGCTTTGACAAATCACAGTTTGCGTCACCTGCATAATTTTTTTTGTCCTGAGGGTTTATCAAGCTTTTTACAGTTCGTCATCCAACGTAGCCAGTTTTCGTTCTCTCTGCTTCCGACGTATGTGCAGTAATCGAGCGTGTACGTCAAATCATACATTCTGTATTTGGGCCACCTCAAACGATTTTTCCACAGAAGAAGCACGTAGCACTTGGCGTCCTGCCGACTCTATGCCCTTCTGGCAGTCCTGGAAAAATTCGTAACCTGTGTCGGGACATGCGTGATATAGTAAATCACCTCTACGCGTTCACTTCCGAGGCCCGAGCAAGACGTGGGGCGGCAGGTAACCTCTTTGTGTTTTCTCTCGAAGCAGAGCCTGAGGCTCGGGATAGAGTTCCTCGCCTAGTCTCCGGGCTCCATCGCGCGTCTTCACACGTATTGTCAGCTTTTAAGGGTGTTTTCAAGTCCCTTCAACTGGAAAAGCGTCTGGTCCTGAAATAGTTCAGCCCATTTTCAGATCAGCAGGTTCCGCGTTCTAATTATACATACACAAGCGGGTAGTAGGATGACCATTTGAAACATCTTGTCATTAAGATGATGTCTAGAAAGCTATTTCAGTTTACCTTGAGGCGGCAAAATCACACGGTCAACATCCAAAACAGACAGTTACGTGCATAGACCTCGTAGGCTGTCCTGTTTGTGTTGTGACATTGTAGACGACAATAAACGGTATGAACTGCTGTGGTAATAAACTTCCCTAAATTTTATTAACAAAGATACGAATTTAACAAGGGTTTTAAAATGTCCTGTAACGATCACGCACATGCATTAGGTTACAAGTAGTCCTCCCGTGCTATAATGGTATCTGTCTCGCGCTATGATTGAGCCAACTTATAAAAAATATGGTGGAAAATACTCTCATTTTGCTCCATTATGTCCCCTTCAGTTCCACGGCATGAATTTCGTTTATGCATTACTTTTTTTTTGTGGCTGCATTGTGGCTGACCTGAAAACTGTAAGGCGCTTTCCGAGCTAATTTTATCACATATTATACTTCTACGAGTGGAATGATTAAAGGGCAAGGACATCATTGCAAAGTGTCGACGTAAGTATTAAGATTAGTTCACTCTCAAAGTCCACTGAGAACGAATTTCCAAAAATCAAAATATGAATGAATAAAAACAATGTGTTACGAGAACATAAAGTGCTTGAGTAACAATCATTCAAATGTATACTTAACGAAAGTAAGAACATACATTTCGTGAGCATAAAGTTTACACAAAAAGGCACCCATATCATTCGTTCTGTAGATGAAATAAATTGATCTCGGACAGCAGTTGAAGCATTTATGCCGGTACAAGTAAAGCAAATTTGCCATATATATATATATATATATATATATATATATATATATATATATATATATATATATATATATATATATATATATATATATATATATAAAACTATAATCGTAGAGTACACGTAAGCGTTGTTAGCGCCTTGGTTGTCATTGCACGCAGCGCTGCAAAGTCGAACTGAATTAGCTCAGCATGGTACCATGCTCTGCCCGTAGCAGCCGCATCAACACAAAGAATAACATAAAGCTAGCATGGAGCAAGACGAATGATGTTCGTCTTGCTCGATCGCCAAGCGCGATCCCGCCAACACCCGACCGACGTTCCAGCTAATTCTGTAGGCTGACACGCTACACACGCTACGCATGCAGAAAACTCCGTCATGTCCTCGAATTATGGTCTGATGGCCGCAAAGTGTCGCGACCAGTGTGTACGAGCTTTGCGGTGTCTGCGACAGAAACCTTCGCCGAAGGAACGTTTCTGTCCGCACTACCGAAATGACCTTCTGAGCAGGCCACGATCATCGGTGAAAAGTTCGGCACACAAACGAAAAAAAAAAATGCGAAAAGAAAACACTTGCTTGCGCGTGATATGCGTCATATGTATAAGGAACCGAAGGTGGGGGGAGGGGGTAGAGGGGGTCCCCCCACACAGTGGCGCAAAATCATCTCTTACTTGTTGTGACTTTCAATGGGAACACGAGTTGTCAAATCAAATTTGTCACCGGCACCACTGTTCCGCAGATAGTGTTGATGACGACATTAACACCTGTTGTCTGTCTCCGAAAGCGACAGACAACAAAAACAACAGGTAACATTGACGCTGTTGTTGTTGTTGTCGTCGTCGTCGTCGTTGTTGTTGTTGTTGTTGTTATTGTCGTTGTTGTTTATGTTGTTGTTCTTCCTGTTGCTGTTAACGTTGCCATGTAGTTATTGTTGGTGCTGCTGTTGCGATGGACGATGTCTTCTGTCGGTGTGCACATGGTGTGTAGGCGTTGGACGCGTACGAATATATACATGTATATATATATATTTATATATATACGTGTATATATATATTTATATATATATACGTGTATATATATATATATATATATACATTTATATATATATATATATATACATACATACATGTCAATAACTGTTAGACAACGCCCTCACCTCCGACTCCTACTGAGTGAGAGACTAACACCAACTTGAGACCGACTTTTACGAACTTTTATGAAGCGCGGCTACAACGACGCCAACAACAGCAACAGCCGACCGCACTAACGGCAACAACAGCAACAACAACAACACAGGATGTCTTAAGGTGGACATGATGGCTGCGACGATGTACTTTGATGGCGAGTCGTCAGTCAGATCAGGCAAAGAGATGACCGCCCGAGACGTTCGACGTGTGTCGTCGAGACGAACGGCGGTGGTGAACGACTGTGTCTGTGGCGTTTGGTGCGTTGGCCATCGATGGGTCCAACGGATGGGTCTCGGGGCGAAGTCCACAACGCGGACCCCAACAACAACGACGACGACGAACGTCTGGCTAGTTACGCGGTACGCGGCGCCAAACGTAGCGCCAAACGACCATACGGGACGACACCTCTCGGAAACAGATTTATAGACGAAAGGGAGACACGATTGCGCGCACAACCCCCTGACAGCGGTGTGCTTCTTACTTCATTTACGTCAGGCGGGCCGAACACGACAGCTAGACAACTGGCAAGTGGATACTACGTTCGCTAAGCCTATATATGACCTATGTGCGTATATATATATATATATATATATATATATATATATATATATATATATATATATATATATATATATATATATATGTATATATATATATATATGTATATGTATATATATATATATATATATATATATATATATATATACATATACATACATACTTACATACAAGCATGCGAGACTCATCATGCATTGGCCGGTCGTGGCTCAATTGCGGGTGAAGGATTCTCACGGGGATTTTCGCCGCAGGTAAAGCCTCTTTGCCAGCCTCATATGTCCAGGAGCTTTTGCCACGGCACGGTAGTATATTTGCCGTAGTATCACATACCATATCGCTGCTGTCGAATAGCTAGTGCTATAGCATATGAGCGTTTGACACGGCCTAGCGTGTTATTGCTTTAGCGAGGTCGAATTCATAAACAACACGTCTGTCGCCAGGGCTGCAGACCTTCTTGCTCGAAGCCGGTGCACGGCTAACCGAATTCTGAAATGTCCGTTGGCTCAACCAGCTCATCAGATCATCAGGCGTGCCGACCATCTCTGCACGACTTTGACGAAACTAAACGAGGTGAGAAAGAAAGAAACACAAGACACAACACAGAAAGAATGAGAAAACCTACCTCCGACAAGCGAACACTGGTAGCGCATGCACAAAGGGTAACTAACTTTGGGTTGCCTTAGTTCTCCACCGATTCTTCCCTCGATATGTTTTGGCGCCCAAAACCCAGTCCATGCTTGAATCAGCCTCGTGCTTTATAGCACAAGGTATTAGCCCAGTCTCGCCCTCTGTGGCGCATGCGGTGCTTGTCTCTCTGCAGCACCGCTAAGGCAGTTAATAGCGCGTTAACTACTACTACTACTACTACTACAACAACAACAACATTTACTACAAACTTTTTCAGGCTGATTATCAGCCGAGATTTAACATTCACGTAAATGCTTCCGCGTTGCTTCATAAGACGGATCCTAGTCAATACAATTGTGCAGTGGTGGGTGGGAATCGAACCCGTGCACCTTGCACATTGGTGCATCCTCCGTTTGCAGGGCGCACGCAAATGCATCACGCCACAGGGCTCGACTAACTACTACTTGTAATGGATATATTCTTGGCGCCGTATCATTAGATAATCACAGGCTTTAGCACGTCTTGTTTTGCCTAGCAAGAGCTGGCGGAAGTTCTTCAATAAAGCTTGCATAAATCGTTTCTAGTGGAACACACGTAGGTTTAAAGAGAACATCAGCTACGCTGTGATATCCGACTGGCACTGCACTATACGTTTGAGGATTCTTTATGAACAAAAACCTAGGTGTAAACAATGTTTGCCGGTGTCCAACGTTTTTTTGTTCTGGGAGGTTTCGGGAGTGCATGATGCACATGCGCCACTAGCAGCCTGCGTGACTAGTGAGAGACTCGCAAACCCACTAAATCCGGATTCCTCCCCACCCCCCCCCCCCCTCCCCAGTCTCGGTATTACTTTGGCATTACTTCGAAGCCGTGGGAGAGGCGTCTCTGCCGTTCTCCTTCAATCAGCTCTATCCCTGACAATTGTCCCGCATGTTGGTGCCCAACTAGTAACTAGCAAACTAACTAGGTGTACAGTCGATACTTCGAATTCTTATCTTCAGTGTTTCTAAAAATATCTATCTGCATTATCGACGACGGTGTACGTGAATGCACGTTTACAGGCTTCTGCTCCCGGCGCTCGTAGCGAGAGCGAATGAGTTCCTGGAATGAAGTCCTGACTGACCTGCCCCAGCAGTCGCATGCCGTTTTATGTCTACGGCGTCACCGAGCTATGCGTTTATACGTAGTCTAGATAAGCTGTCGTACTTTCAATTGACGTGTATGAAATTTCAATATTATGCGGTGCCTGACAACGTGACGAGGGCTAGAACAAACGCTTGACACTTTTTACTGTGGCAGAAAACTGCTACCACTTTTAACGCTACTTCAGCCCGACCGATGTTGGAGCGAGTAGACAAAACTCGGCAGCTCCGTTCGGATTTGATCTACGTCAAAAAACGCCAACAACAACACGTCATCATATTAATAATGATAATAGCAATAACGGTAAGTCGCCCTCCTTGCTGTGGTCATTCTAAAACAATCTTACGGCTGTACAAGACTATACGCATCCATTTACACAAATACATACATGTTAGGCAGAGAAAGAGAAATACAGAGGGAGCGGGGAGGGAAAGAGGGCAGTAACAACAATAACAACAGCAACAACAACAACAAAAACAACATTGCGACATCATCATTAAAACCATCATTATCGTAAATCGTTAGCGTTCGTAGGCGGGGAAATTCGTCGCAGTTGGTGTTATTGTTGTTGTTATTGTTGTTGTTGTGTTGTTGTTACTGCCTTCATAATTGTGGTTGAGACCCATTAACGGCCTTCTTTGCGGCGGTGGTTGGTGTTGCTGATGCGGTGGCTCTGTCGTCTCTGTAGATTGAGTCGAGCTACCCTACGGCCGGGAATGGGCGGTCGGGAGGCCGGTAAAGGCGGTGGCGGAAGCGGCGGCGAGCCGCAAGCCATCATTTTCCCCGTAACAATGCAGGCAAACATACAGCCGAAATACCGATAATAATAATAATAATAATAATAATAATAATAATAATAATAATAATAATAATAATAATAATAATAATAATAATAATAATAATAATAATAATAATAATAATAATAAAAATAATAAGGATGGGCCCGATCAGCAAGAGCACAAGTATCCTCCTCAAAGACCTAGGTGTCAAAATTAGTGCTAACACGGGTGACCAGCGCGAGGGCGAGTTTCTGCGTCAGCAACTCTCGCTCGCAGTGTGTAGGGGAAACGCCGCCGCTATCATCGGCTCTATGGATTGAGAAGGGGGGGGGGTGCGCCTACGCGGGTACACGTTTGGGTCCCACAATAGTAGGGAAATACTGAAAAATAATAATAATAATAATAATAATAATAATAATAATAATAATAATAATACCCTTCGTACTTCATTAGCATGAGTGTGGTCATCGTCACCGTCATCATCTTCACCATCTTCATTATCGTGTCGCTGTCAGCGCTTTGAACATAAATAGTCGAACGAAAACCAGCAGCGGCAGCAGCAGCTACAACAACAGCAACAACAACAACAACAAAAACAGCAACAACAGCAACAACAACAACAAAAATAGCAAGAACATCAACAACACGATAACAATCATATCATAATAGTAATGGTACACGTCGTGATCAATTATTAAAACGTTCAACCGACACCACTACCATAGCCACTACACAACTTGTCTTCTTGTTTTCAGCATCATGTACTGCATCAACGTCTGGTCGAAGTCTTCTTCAGCATCATAATAGGCCACCGCAAAGACAGCTTGTGCAGCGGGTGGCAGAAGATTTTTGCTACTGAACCTAGAACACCGGCAGTAACAACAAGGCGGAAACATTGGCCAACAATACCCAATTTACCAACTCCAACGATGAGAATAGCTAACCGAATGCAAGACGACCCATCATGCTAATAATGGTGGTGAATGGTCACGAGAGTCACCAAACTTGACATTAGGTAAACACCGAACAGTAAACAATTCTTGCAAATATATATATATATATATATATATAGAGAGAGAGAGATAGAGAGAGTTCATGTATCACGGAGGAAAAAAGGACGACCAGCTCATTACGTCTTTTCACGACTTTTTTTTTATCTCGGTTTTACTTTCTCTTGCTCCAACAGTGTCCCCTCCTGATGGCCCATAGCACTGTTCTATGGAGATCTGGGCCATCAGAGAGTGAAGTTTAAGAGGGGAGGTGCGTTTAGTGGGTATGGGTCTCAGCGGCGTAACATAAAAAAAAACAAAGAACAAAAAAACACGCCCCCAGCAGCCAACCTCTGCCAACCTGAAAATTGCCGCCAGGTTACTTTTACGCGACCTCGCTCAATCTCTGCTAATTGTATATACTAAGAACCTTGCCTGTTATACGGCCACAATACTCGGCTTGTCGAACGTCATTCTGATTCAAAACAATCTGATGATGATGATGATGATTTCGACGTACCTTATTGGTCCTAGTCAGGACCCTCTTGAACCGTTCGTTGTGCTCCTCCTTCGTAGCGAAAAACACAGTACTATATCGTCTAAGTATAGGTCTTCTCAATATATCCTCAGATCGACACTAGTGCGGACTCTTTTACCTTATCCAATCTTTTTTGCAAACATTTATTTTAATTTTCCAATGCTATCAATTTGTTCTACGCACCTTACAGCGCGTGCGCCCGTTCTGCTATGATTATTCCCAATGCCGTCAGCGCATTCTTTACAAATAATCACACCCCTCCGTATCTCTACACGTTTTTTTAGGAGCGAAATGGCAAATAACTCATTTGTATACCAATTCACTCAAGGTGCCGTTGCAATAGAACAAACCTGCGTGTACGAAAGAAAATTCTGCTTGGTCAGACGCATTTTGGTTCCAAAGCGAATTTTTCTGGAACACGTAGATGTGTTCAGTTTCTCCGTCGGATAGCCTCTCGCATTGTAACCTTTTGTGAAGTGACGTCCGGCCAGCCTTATCGGTAGAACAAAAAGCAGTTTTCACATTCACCCCTGAACAAGACATTTCTGCTCCCTTTTTACTGGAAATTTTTTTTTTTTGAACAGGAACTTGACCGAAAAATAATTTTCCCAAACAAAATCTCTCTCTCTCCCTATATATATATATATATATATATATATATATATATATATATATATATATATATAGAGTAAACCAGTGATAAAATAAAAAAGTACGACATGTCGTAACAACCAAGCCGGTCCAAATTTTAACATGCCTCTTTGGGATAACGTCGTGAGACATTTATCACCATGGCGTTCCCATTGCAAAGTTAGACGGTTTAGGAGCAGCGAGGTGTGGTCAGATTTCTGACTGCGGAGAGTGTTCAACCGCCGATACTCATTGCCGACTCGTAGCCGTATTTGGAGGATATTGTGCAGTGTCCATTTTCGTGAAGTGTTTGAGTGATGACCCAAGAAGCCCCGTCAGGCAAACACGGTAAGCTCAGCCAAACTCATCGACAAGGTGAACGACCTATTCGGTAGAAGTGATCGGCGTATCACAATGCAATTGCTGGCAGTGGTGGTAAGGGGCATCGTTGGAACGGTGTAGACAGTTCTGCACGACAGAATGGGTTAGCGGAAAGGGTGAGCGCAGTGCGCAGAAGAAGCTCAGCGAATCGTAATTCCTCGAACACGAAAAAACATTAACAGTGACGTGTACGATGAGATAGTTCATATCCTACGCAGCTCCATCAAGAGCAAACGGCCTAGGCTGCTCACGGAGGGAGTGATTCTGCTCCACGATAACGCGCGTTCACACGTCCTCAGGGTCACACAAAGTGTACTGGCCAAGATCGAGTAGGAGCCCTACAACTCAAACGAGTTGCCTTGCGACTTCCATTAGTTAAAAATTCGCTAGTAAATATTTCCCGCTGAAAAACCTCTCAACGGGAGGCTCACCAACTCTGACGACGAACTGAGGGAAACAATGGTAAGCTGGATTTTGTCACAGCAATAGCTCTCTGGGACTAGGGAGTCCTTCGGCTCGTGAAACAGTTTATTTAAAGGTCCGCATATATGTCTCCACTTCAACACACAGCAAATGGCATTCACGGAAAACGAAACGATGTAATCTCTTGTGCAATCAAAACTGCCACGCGCTAACTACATATGTTTTCTTTAATCTCTGCCGGCTAACAGTTTGACTAGGCGTATTATTATTATTTATTTATTATTTATTTAATATGTCTTAGATCAATAGATTATTATTATTATGATGATTATTATTATTATTTGGATTTTCGTTGCATTATGTATACAACTTCTCTGATCACTGATCGGTCATGGCACTGGTTGTAGATGCAGAATAGCAGCATCCAATAACGCCCTTGGTCAAAATGGTAATGATGATGCTGATGATGACAACGTTCCCTGAAATAACGGGTGCGTGATCTGCATGCTTTAAATGCTTCTCTTAAAGGACAGCTAAACAGCAATCGGCAAACGGTGTCAAGTTTGCATCTGCGTGTATATGCGGGGCCTCCCAGAACGATTTGAAGCAAGTCTAGGGAATTACAGAGCTCGTTAAAGTAAATATTGTTTCTTATTATGGAACATGAGAAGCCTTGTTTTGGAACGAGAGAGATATTACTAACTTGCTTGACACTGATGTTATTGTCCGACATAGGAGCACAAAATGTTTGCGACACAACTAGTCCTTCTATACAGAAACTATGCACACTTTTATGGTTGTGAAAATTCTACTTCCGAAGAACATATAACGTTCGCCAGAAGATGCGACATGATGAGCATTCACATGCAATACCTCAAAATCATAACTTACGACTGCTCACAGCGCTAACAAAAACTAACACATTCAGGCAAATCCGCATCTCATTGATCAATTTGGCATTAAATCTATGACATTGCGAGTCGTAATAGTGGACTAGCAAGATATTTCGGCGGGCATGACGGGGTAATGGGTATGCATGCATTCATGACCGCCGGAAAACCTTAATTACTCCGCAATCACGGATCGAATCGCACCGTGGGTTCCGCGCACACGCATAAGTTTGGCACCAAAACGGTCGCAGTGAAGTGCACAATGTATGGTCGTAGGGTTACGATTTTGCGGTATTGAAATTCTCTTCTAAACAACCATGTCGCGTATTTTGGCCAGAGTTATACGGCCAGTGGTTGTCTCGCAATTGCACATTTTGCGCTCCTATGTTGGGCAATAACACCATCACGCACTCGTCCAAATGCAAAGCCTGTCGCTGTTTCTTCTGCCCTTATTTTGTCGACAAGCAGACTGGCCGACTGTTGCCGTTCCAAAACTCACACTGAAGTAGTGGTCATTTCTATACGTTCTAGGCGGCATCGCCCGTTTTTGTTTTAGGCCGCGCATGGAACCCCACCAGAGCATCTTGCTTTTTCTGATGATAAATAATCACTCTTTTTCTAGAGCCACTTTGCTGTATGTCATTTCGTTTAGAAGAACAGTAGGTTAACTGTAGGTGAGGTATATATTTTTTAGGGGACCGTTTTTTCTAGACGGCAAATTTATTTAATTTCTGAAATTCCTTATTGAGCTTTAAGTGTCCATAATTACATGTTTTCAACAATTGTAACAATTAAGGGCATTTTGCAGAAAAGGCTATCGCCCGTATCTGTCTCCCACTATATCGTCGAATGGTAGCAGCTTCCGAAAGCATATCAAAAGCAGAGTAAAAAAAAGCCATTCGAGCGACAGCAGTAGATAAAGACCGCAAAAACGCAAATGTTGTCAATACATACCGCGTCCACCCTCTTCAAAATTAAAGTAGAACCAATAGCAACATTAGGTATATCACTCATACGAGAGAAATTAGGAGAGAAATTTGTAGTGGCGTTTGGTCTTGAGTCATCTGGCACTTGGGGCAAAAATGCACTCAAACTAACACAAGAAATTGGAAAGGATGTCTTTGAGGCCACAGCGGAGCCAAGCTGGGCCTCGTTCCTCTGACAGATAGTGTTTCTGGAACTACAGAGAGGCAACGCCAAAATCATGTTGAGTGGCCAACAACATTTAAACAATAGTTATACAAACAATACTGTAAATAATATATAATGAATATATTCAAAATTATGATACTTGTACATATTAATAGTAAATGCTCGTTAAAAAATATACGATTATTATAATGCGTATTGAGTAGCAAATACACTTGAAAGCATAGAGCATCTGTACTAAGGAGTTATTGGGCGATTACTATCCCGTCAAAACCGTTGTGGCTCTATGGGGCGGCCGAGACACCACGGGTCAATTTGGCGGCTTGCAAATTAAAAGTGTATTGCGTTGTTTCCGTACGCAAGAGCAGTTGCGCCCTTGTGCATTTGTCTTTCTGCAGATTGCTTGTCGTTTGTTGCGGAGGCGTTATTAGTCGACGTGTGAACAACAAGTGCATGTATATACATATGCAAAAATACGCGCATTCACAATACGCAGCATTGCATCGCTTCTCACCGTGATTTCCAAGAAGCGTGTATCCTACGTTGGCTGGTTTCGTTTTGGATCGTTTATTGTCTGTCGAAAACTCGAAGACGGAAAACAGATCATTCATGATCTGTTAAACTGTTTACCGCAAAGTACGCTAAGCACGTAATCGGCTGGTGTTGCTACGGTTTTTATTCTGAAACTCATTAAATGAATGTGTTAAACAGCTAGCCAATGACGTCAGCTTGCGCCTTGGAGTTATATTTATATATATATATATATATATATACACCGGGTGCCCCAATGATCGCGGAAAATTGAAATTTAGTGTCACTTCTGCTGATAAGCTTTGACCAATTAAACATTTCGAGCGTAGACAGTCCGCCATTACAAAACTGGATCGATATTTGACATAACTTCTTCTTCTTCTTATCGGTAAACATTGCGTTCAAAATTCTGAAACTTGTTATGCGGCAAGTTGTGTCAAATTTTTAATTTCCAGGTCGTAGATATTTGTAAAGAGAAAAATTCGAGGAGATTAGGTCGATTATTGATGTCAAATAATCAGCACGTGTTTGTCCAGGTCGTTTAACAGAACGTCTATTTGGCACCGCGTTCAAGAGTGCAACACTTTAAGAAGCACATATGGAACGTGATCTCATAAAAAAATCTGCATTTCCATGCCTACAAAATCCGCCTGACTCAACAGCTCTAGCCGGTTCACAGTAAATAATGTTATTCAATTGGGTGTTTTTCAACAACTATCGAATGGTGAGCTTTCTAACGAAACAATCTTCAGCGAGAAGGCCTACTTTTACGCTAATTGTTTTTATAAACAAGAACACGGTCAAATTTGGGTGATAAAAACCCAACTAAGTTTTATGAGAGGCCAATGCAGTCCAAACTTATCACTGTTTGGTGAGGAATTCTGGCTGCGACATTATTGGACCATTTTTTTCGAACACGAAAAAAGGATTACATATACAGTCAATGGTGAGAACTAAATAATTTTTTTAACTCTATATATTTGCTCACAGGCGCTGCATTCATGCATTGGAGTGATGAATCACGAGGTACTAACTGAGCAGATTTTTTTATCCAAGGTGGTCATAACAGAGCCAACGGAGAGATATGGTATTTAAGCCCAACGCATCCTCTAGCGATGCATAGGTTATGCCTGAGTCATTATAATCGCATCCTTCACGCAAGCCACATGTGTCTCACCCGTTGGTGTTTTTAGACGTTCTTTACGGAATTTGTCGTGTTGATTGAAATATCTAGCTTGACTATTTCCGTATTATCCATATACACTAACTCAGGAATAGAGTTTAATCCTCAATGGTTGTTCGAAGCTCTTCGTTGCCTTCTGCAAGAGAGTGATCTCGATCCAAACATTAACACTGGTGGCGTGAAATCGCCAATTGCGAGTATGCAAAACCTAACTTAGATAACACCATGTACTAGCTGCCACCAACCTGTGCGACACTAGTAACAGTATATTTATAAGGGACATAATCATATATTTGTTTCAAACAGGAGTTTATTATTATCAATATGTACATGTATCAGAATTACTAATATATTAATTATATAATATCTACGATGTTGCGTATACTATTATTGCTTGAGCGTTGGCGACCACGCAACATAATCTTGGCGTTGCCTCTCTGTAGTTCCAATGACTCCTCTGTAGGAGGAACGCAGCCGATCTTGGCTCCGCTGTGGCTTCAACGAGCTTCTTCCCAAGCTCTTTTGTCAGTTTGAGTGCATCCTTGCCCCAAACGCCGGATGACTCGAGATCGAACGCCATTACAACGTGGTCCTCAAGAAGATTCTCGTATAGGCGCCGTTTGTGCATCTCCCGCTGGTGAAGGATGTGGCCGACGCCCGCGTTGGCTAGTGCACGATAGCCGAGAGCGTACGTGTCGGAGACAGTGACGTCCCACGCCAGCGGCCGATTACGGTCCTAGTCCCGGCTGGTAAGGCCATTCGGTCGACGCCTGTCGTCTCTCTGCAGTCCACCAGGCTCTAGTATGACGCGGTAGCCGGCTTGTCTGAAAGCGCGCGCCGATAGATTCTCATTCTCTAGGATGTCATTGATGACATCGTGGTGGCCCTACGTAAACCTGGCCAGCTTAGTGTATGCAAATTGGTGCAAGCCACATGGATATTCGTCTCTATTAAACAAGGCAATTCCAAGTCTAAGGCCACTGATTGTGGTCACTGGTCGTCGACCAGCTTAGTGCCACCTTGGACGGAAGCACGTCGAGCCACGCTCCGACGGTGTGTTAATGAGCTGGAATGTCACCTTTACACAGTTAATACATTTCCGTTGAAGCTAGATTGAGATACCTTCAGCTTGCATCCGCCCACGCGACCCTGACCATATCTTTTCTGGCCGCCAATCACAGAAAAATCTAGAAGTGATTTCTCCTTTTATAATGTCGAACATGTGCTAAGAATAATTAAACGTTTGGCTAATTCGAATTATTTCAGAAAAGCAATTTTAAGTCAAAAGTTCCGGAGGTTTTATACATGTCTTTCGAAATACGGATATATTTATATATATATATATATATATATATATATATATATATATATATATATATATATATATATTTGCGTAACAAATAGGCGACGTCCCTAGCGCATTTGAAAATTAACAATTGGTGCCACACAAGTGACGGCAACGCTACACAATTCCGAGCCTGGGGGGGAGGGGACAAATATAAATAATCATTATTTTTATATACAAAAACTAACTAGAGACAAGGAGGAGCTACAAGGGCAAAACGACAGAGTAGAGATGATGGCGTAGATACACGGAAAGAGATACTAGTAAAGATTCGACGAGCAAAGATCCGTCACAAGGAAGAAAAACTAAACGACAGTGACTTGATGGAGAAAAACAACACGAACAGCAAGTTATCGATTTATCCATCGATTAAAGACAATTCTTGGATTTAATTTTCACACGTAGTTCCCGAAGTTGACCTAAATCATTTTCTGTAAAAGGTAGATATGTGTATATGACTGGTAGGAGAACTCTGCCTCCAGGCAGCAACAGGTGTTGTGTTGACTCAGTATAGCTTTGTATTTGGGTTGTTTTTGCAGAGCCAGCGCTGTGCCAGTGGGATCTGGGAGTTGTACGCTTGTACGCTTGATATATATAAATATATATAAATATATATATATATATATATATCTTTTGGCGGGGCGACGGACAAGATTGCACGACCGACGGCCCGAGGAGCAGCTACATGATCACCAGCGACATAAGCGGGTTCCATGCTCGATCATAGGCGACGTCGCCATTACCGACGCCTGCGTTTGTCTGGTGGCGATCTATCTGCTGCTGCTTCTGCTGTTGCTGTCGTAGTTGTTGCTGCTGCTGTTGTTCACTGTGGCGCGGCTTTCAGAACAGCAAAAGCCGCAGACTTTCTGTATCGGGGTGAGCTGTCGCGGTTTGTTACGCCGCCAGCACATAAACGCCACATCGCCGGCCATTGCTGACCGACCACCTTCTGCACCACCACCACCACCACAAGCATCACCATCATCATCGTCATCATTAGTATTAACCACACCACAGCATCTCTACCAGCCCAACCAGTATTGTCATCACCATCACCATCCACCAGTATGATTACCTTCCTTTTCCCTTCTTATCCCCAAACCCTTGTACCAGTTTTCATAACGAGAGAGAACTTAAGCATGTGAAGCATGTGCCGCAGTTCCGTAAATAAACGCATGTCTGAATTGAATTGAAAATCATCACCATCATTATCAAAAAAGAAGAACACCATCATCATTATCATCATAATTGCTTTCGTTCGTATGTCGTATTCGTCGTCACCAATGGTACTGCTACCAATAATGGTAATAGTGGTGACGCCATCAGCGGCCGCCGAGCGCATGCCGCGGCATGTGGCCTTTGTTGGCTGATCAGTTAGTTGGGGGTTCATGGCGTTGAGTTCGTCTCTGTCTGTTTCTTTGTTCCTTCCCTGGCCGTAGCGGTGGATGGTAGGGTGACGCGCTGTTGATGTTAAGCTTGTTGAGGTCTCTCTTCTACACGGACTTTAACATTCTCTCTCTCTTCTACACGGACTTTAACATCCTCTCTCTCTCTCTCTGTCCCTTTTCTACGCGGACATTAACATTCTCTAACATCCTCTAACATCAAGCCCATCTTTCTCATCATTGTTGCTGATGCTGTTGCTGCTGCTGCTGTTACTAGTACTTCTGGCTGTCGTAGTCGTTTATTCGTTCTTTCGACGACGACGACGACGAGGACAACAACACGTCTCGCTTGACGACTTCTCTTTCTTCAATTGGCAATCGGCGTGTGAGCAGAGACGGCGACGCCGGCGATAGACCACTAGTGGCTAGTGGTTGATCTTTGCGGCCTGGCCTGGTGGAACCATCTACCTACTTTTCTACCTGCCTGCCTCTCTCTACCCGTCGGCCGGGCGACCGGGACCTGGGGACAGACAGACAGATATCTCCGTCACAGTCGCCACCGCATGCCACCAGGGGTCACCACCGGGCAGCGGGCGCGAACGGGACGGGCTGAGAGGGAGCGCGCGCTCGATCCGACACCCGGATAGACGGATGGATAGATGGATAATACACCAGCATCGCGCCAGCTCAAGAAACACCAGCATCGCGCCAGCTCAAGAAACACCAGCAACCGCAGCAGCAGCAGCGGGACCAATAACAGACGACTCTTTTCCTTCTCTCCCTCGGGTTCCTCCTCTCCTTCGTATTCCTCCTCTCCCCCGCTTCCTCCTCTCCCTCGTCTGCCTTTTCCTCCTTTCCGTCGACGTCGAGACGAGCAACGAAACAAACGCAACGACAGAAACCGACGAAAAAAAACACACCCGCCGCCCGCAAGAACGCGAGAGAGAAGTCTCTTTCTCTGCGGGTTAGTTAGTTCGTTAGTTAGTTGGGCCTATCTCTTGGTTTTCTTTCCTGATTGTTCTCTCATTTTTTACTCCTGTTTTTTCTCTCTTCACTCTTTTCTGTTCCTTTTGTTCATGTATTACCTCTCTCGCTCTCTCCTCTCTGTGTCTGGCTCTTGCTGACTCGCGCGCGCTGTCTCTGCTCTCTTACAGCTTCTTGGTACGTATCAGCCTGCCTATTTGTAGTGGCTTTTCCTTTCTTGAGTCGTTTTGCCGATTTTCCTTGTCTCGATCTCCTCTCTTTTTATTGGCCCACCCTCTTTCTCTCTTAGCTCTCTGGTCGCTTGTTGAGGACTCGCGTCGTGGTCGCGCGGCCACTACACACACAGACACTCTCGTATACATGGCCACTTCGCCCAATATTTCTACTAGCACCCTTTCTTTGAGAGCCGCATTTCCCCCCCCCTCTCTCTCTCTCTCTCTCTTGGTGTTTCATACGCTCTGCCCCGCGTTCTTTCACTGTCTGGACGTTCGCTTGTTGTTTGATGGTGTTGTTGTTGCTGTTGTTGTTGCTGTTCACCCACTCACCGCCCGCTCTCACCAGCCCCATCACCACGACCACCAGCATCAGCATCATCAGCACCACCAGCATCATCAGCACCACCAGCATCATCACTATCACCACCACCCCCCCCACCCCCTTGGCGCTTTCTCACAGCCGGGCCGGCAGCAACAGTAGCAGCGATTCGTGACAGTGGCGCCGCCGCCGCCACCACCACCACCATCATCATCATCATCATCATCACCACCACCACCACCACCACCACCACCACCACCACCACCATCATCATCATCATCATCATCACCACCACCACCACCACCACCATCACCACCATCATCATTATCATCATCACTATAATCATCACCACCGTCGTTGCTGGTGTCTCCTCACCAGCATCATCACAAGACAATCATCATGAAGACCGTCGAACCCGCTCGCCGCCGCCGCTGCTGCCGCCGCAACCGATCACCGCCGTCACCGTAGGCGAACGGTCGACAATACCCACCATCATCATCACCACTATTACCATCATCACCATCATCATCACCATCACCACCATCACCACCATCACCATCAACAGCATCAGCACCACCAGCGGCGGCGGTGGCGCCGGCAGCAGCCACTAAAGAGAGAGTCGCCCGACCGCCCGTGAGTGAGTGAGTGAGCGGGCGGCCTGATGACTCTGACCCATCCCGTGAGCCAAGCGCTGGCGCTGCAACGGCGGCGGCAGCGACGCCGCCAGTTGGTTTCGGCGCGTCATGACGTGCAGACTGTGCCGGATTGCGTCGGCCTCATGACGAAGCGTGCTCGCTAGGTCGATCGCCGATTGCTGGATTCACCCTGCCTAAGTGACAGGGTTGGTTGGTTGCTGGTGCTGATGGTGGTGCTCCTCCCTGATTTGCTGTGCGCTGCGCGCTTAGCTTATCTATCTGTTGTATCGATGATGTATGTATGCTATGCTATGCGAATCTAATCTACTCGGATGTTGTGATCTGCTCGGATGGTAGCTGCTCTCTCTCTCTCTCTCTACACCCCCTACTCGACTACGTCTGCCGCCTACTCCTCCCTCACTTCGGTCTGATCTCAGCCAGTGCTTACGTATCTTCGAAGGGCTGTGACGATTGCATTCTTCTTCAATCTATGCCGCCACTGCCGTGATGATGGTGATGATCCGATGAGTGTCGGCCAATCGACTAGAGTCGAGTTGATTCGACGTGCCACCTTCTTGGCCGCCCCCCTAGCCGCCCCACTGGCCGCCCCCACCACCACCGTCGGCGCCCCCTTCACAAGAAAGAAGAAAGAGCTTTGCGGCCTACTAGCCTCTCTGCCTTCTGCCACGACGGCGACGACGACGGCCACCACGATAGACAACACAGACGGCCAGCAACCACAGCAACACCACCACCTCCTCTTCATATCATGATTGCATCGACTGCCATTGCTGTCGCCGAATTGCTGATGTTCAAGTTGTGGCAGAAGATCTTGGTTTAGCTCAAGTTGTGGCAGAAGAGCTTGGGCTAGCTCAAGTTGTGGCAGAAGAGCTTGGATGGTTCAGTTCAAGTTGGGGCAGAGGATCTTGGGGTAGTTAAAGTTGCGATCGAAGATCCTGGTTGGTTCAGTTCAAGTTGGGGTAGAAGATCTTGGTTGGTTCTGTTCAAGTTGTGGTGGTTGGTGTGTGAATGTCACCGTTGACCGTACAGTCGTTACCATCGTTGTCGTCGTCGCGCGTATCAGAACCAGAGCAACAAGAAAAAGAGGAAGCAGAATAGGAAGAATAGGCCATCCTGCCTCCGACTTCTACAAACTCCACCACCTTCGTGATGATCTAACACAGTGTACACACAGCGTGACAGCGCCAGTCTGCCGTATGACAACCTCGGAATATGTTCGTGCTCTGTCGTCGCCTTCGTCGCCATACTCGCCGCCGCCGCATGGATACATCGACAGCGAGATGTTGTTGTCACAATCTGCAGCAGCAGCGCGCGACTCAGTTGAGTTAAGCGATCAGCAAAATCGTCTTAGCCAATAATAGCACGCAGACAGCATACTAGGATTTGCCGTGGGTGGATGTGTGTGTGCCGTGTGTGAACCGCCGAGCCGATTTGGATACAGACTTGCCTGTGTAAACTCTACGTAGACGACGACACGTCAAAAATACGTCGTCGATGACGATATACGCACAGAGAGAAGGGCGTAAGGAACGCTTGTTCTTCTGTTAGCCGCGTGCATGAGTGTGTGTTCGTGTATGTGTGTGTTTGCATATGTGGTGCATATGAATGATGCAAGATAAATGTGCGCTCTCGGATGAATTTTGCTTTCCCTTGCCGTCAGTTCAATCTGGTCGATTGACTTTGTGCTTTCTCTCCGTGTCCTCGAAACGAGGCGAGACGTGACGTTTGCAAGACAAAAAAAAAGACGGCGAACGCCTATCTTACCGTCACAGTAACCATCGCAACAACAAC
>QVRM01003929.1:0-59510 GCA_003439945.1 Dermanyssus gallinae
TTTTACACAACTATAGAAGGTCTAGAGGGACAACGCTGTATTATATAAACATTTTTTTTTCTAGTGGTGGTATGTACGTAGTCAGTTCGTTTTGTGCCGAAGTAATGTTAATCTATCGGGCGAACTTGTAGAGAGTTATCAGTCCGCATACAATCCGCATGAGTAGTGAACTCCTTATGTAACGTTATCTAACGTTTTTCAAGAAAACGTTAGATATAGGAATACGTGGAATGCTGTCAGAAATTAAGTTATGGATGGAGAGACGGAGGCGAGCTTACCTATCACTTCACCCAGGTCTTGACAAGGCACGGGAAACTCCAGTTGTACTTAATGGGCATTGGAAAGGCAGGTAAGGGCGAGCAGACTCCGGGAAAAAAAGCCAGGGAGAAATTAATAATACAAGAACCGCAAGCTATGTTGGGTCACCTAAAGGAGTTCGTCGGATACATCGCCTTCAGTCAGCAAACTTGGAAGCTGGTAGTAGCTTTGTCAGAAGAGGTCATCCAGCATAAATACAAAAGATGCAAAGAAGGCAGACACTTTTTCGAGCGCAGTGCAGCTGAAGAAAAATGCCGCTTGAACGAAACGGGTTCACAGGTACGGAAGCAAGGTGCTAATTGCAGTCTGTCTGACCTGAGCATTACAATGCGCAAGCAGCGTCCCTTCTTTCAGCTTCTTTCTAAAATAGTGAGTCACTTTTTGTGCTATACACAGCAGCCCACAATGGCCATTAAAAGGCGTAGTCTAAAAATATGTTAGCACTACATTTTAATTAGATAGAGAATAATACGTCAGTGATATATATATATATATATATATATATATATATATATATGGATCAAAGTGCGTACCATGGAACACAAGCAATATACGGACAAAGACACGTACTTTTATGTTTGATATAGTCCGCCTTCAAGGTCAACACATCTAGTCCAACGATGCTTAATAGCCTTTATACTTAAAGTTTGCGTATTGTGGTCATGGCAAAAGGGACGTTGGGCGAGTACATTGTCGTGGTGAAAGAGCACAGTCCTCGTCTGCATGGCGGATCGTAGTGCTCTGATTATTGCATACTACTCCCTTTTTTGCCTGTAAAAAGCAGCCAATTAAGTACCCGGATTGCGTCCCAAAAAAGGTGGGACCAAACCCATTCCAGTCGAGATATGCCTCTTTACAACTCCGTGCCCGTTACATGTTGGCTGAAAATATGCCTGGAAAAGGAGACTTTTCGCCGTGAGTGGTTCTCACTCTAGTGGTATCTTCCCTTCTGGATGTGAAGTCATGGATTTAAGTTTCGTCCGCGGTTATGACTCAGTCCAAAAATTCCGCGGCTTTCGTTTTTAAAATTTCCAAATTAGCATGCCAGTTGTTGCTCGATTGTTAGTTCGCGCAGCAGCCACTTAGTTTTTTCATGCATAAATGTGAATGCAATTTTTGATTAACTGCGTCATAGCGAATGTTCATTTCATTCGTTACTTTGCAAAGCTTCATTCGGCAGTCAGCCATCACAAGTTGTAGAATCTAGCACAGTTTCGCATCCGGAGCTGTTTTTGCTGTCCAGGACGTGGTGCATCCTCGGTGGCCATACTCAACACTTTTGAACGAGGGAATTTACTCGGTAATGGTACTGCACGTCGGTGCATTAGTTTCGTAAACTATATTTAATTGAGCTTTAATTTATCTTTGTAGTTCTGCCTTTAAATAAATTATTACTCACATCACAGCATTCGTTTCTCTCCATTGTCACTGAAGGGTCTGACTCATATAGTCGCGTGATTTGGTGCAAACGCAAGTCAAAACCAATCCACATATATTGTTACTTCCAAAGAACGTCGCTTACCGGCGCTGTAGTCAGCATGCGTTATTTTAAAATTGTAGACAGGCGACGTTGCAAACTTCTTATCCACTTAATATATGTCTATGTTTTTTCTCTTCTTTTTTTCTGTGTGTCTATTTTCTCGTTTAGGTGACCTTCGATGCTGTCGCAACGAACTCCCATTAGGTAGCTTTCCTTCATCGGGCGCGCTCTCTCGCCATTGACAGGCTGTAGTTATTGCCATTGGGCTCAGCGTATTTACACATTCGGTATTCCGAGGTGGGTGACGGTGTGGCCAACGTAAAGGGTCGTGCTACTGATAAATTAGAAGTAAATATACGAAAACAACAACAACAGCAGCTGCATTGTGTTCCGTAGCCAACGTATTCATATGCATTAGCTCCGGTGTAATCCGTGGCATGAGACTCTCATTTGCGCGAATTCTCAACTCACCCATCCGGGTCGTTCCACACCGTGCGTCGACAGTCAGAAGAAGAGACTGCCAAATTGGCAACTGCCACTTGTATAGCCTACGAGATGGCAGCCCCCTAAGTCGGAAGCACTTTTGCGCCTTTTTATGACTGAGGCGAAAAGCTTTGAGCATAGTCTAAGTGCGCGCCACACTCTAACCACTCTAGCATTCGTCTGGCAAAACAACGGTGAGCTAAACAGAGATCGCAAAGTGTCGTCATATCCGTCTGCGTCCAATTCTGTGCTACACGAAGCTGCCTGTGCGGGGCGCATATTATACGCGCCGACCAAAGCATTGTAACGTGTCAGTGTGCGTTCTGCTTCAAGGGGAAACTAAGGGGGAATCATCTCTTCGCAATGTATTCACCGTAAATAAGAGAGACCAACAAGCCCGTTTATGCCTCCACTACTCATTAGTTATTAGACCCAAAATGTATATGAACTTTTTCGGGCTGACCTTCAGCCAACATTTACGTCGACGGGACTGCTTTAAGTCGTCCTTGCTTGGTAAGACGGGCCCCCAAAATAGAGAATGTGCAACGAACCCTTGCATATATATATATATATATATGTCCTCCTCTGGTCCGAGGTGCACGCCCCACCCCGCGCTCGACGAGGTGTATATACCAACAATAAAAACCTCTCTCCCCTAGGACGCTGCCAATGTCAACTACAATGAGTAGCGTTCCATGCATGGTCATTCGCCATCTAGTCATACTAGGGGCCTCTCTAAGCACACCCGTATTTCCATATTACGTGGTGCCATTTATTTCGCTTGCCAGTGGTTTCTGGAAATGAAACTGCTTCGCTTTTAAAACAGGAATAATGTTGTGTTTTGCTTTGTCTGCTTGAAAACTGCTTGAAACTGAGTGACTGGTTCGCCTGCTTGGTCTGCTTAAAAACTGCTCTGAGAACTAGAAGTAGAGAATCCTGGCATTCTCTATTTGATATGGCCGAAGAAGTCATGTCGCTGTGTAACGCAATCTACAGACGCCGATTATTGGGAGCCGCCATCTGAGCCAGTTAACTTTGTTTCAACCTAGTGGTAAACGGTAACGACTGTTATCACCACCTCATAGAAGCAAATCCACTACAGATCCAGTGACGACTTCTTCAATGTACGGCATTTAGTTATGATTTCCTAAGCAGTGAGGATATTGATAATTTTCCTATTTTATGTAATCACCGAATCATAGTGTTTGATCTAAGTGTCGTGCATTCTAAAACTGTCCTCAATGCTTTTTGAATTATCTCGAGGCACTTTGGACCCAGTAAGCCGCACCCAGATCTGTTAAAATGCATTCTTCTTGCTCCTATAAAACATCGCCGTTCGACGTATCGAGACATAGAGTATAACCGGGAGGCGTTCCATCATCAAGCGGCATTTTTCCCCGATTATAAGCTACTCGCATAGCAATATGCCTGTTTTGTACATGTAATGTCTCTTTCTAGTGATCAATGCGCACCTGAAGTCCAGCGACTCGAGGCATCAACAAAGGCCTTATCGGTTGTACAGCAGCTTACATGCTATATAGTTAAGGGCGAATATTCTACGGATATATTAGCTTTCTTTCTGCAAATAGCTTAGCACCAAATATAACTCAACCTATTTCGACTGGAGCGGTAAAGTATAATCATTATTAAGATTTTAACGTAATTCCCACCTATATCCATGCGGTGCCTCTTTTTTTTATCATGTTACAGATTACTAAGAACTCACCGAGCAGATTTTTGGTGAGTCCGAGATGTTTGTAAAGGATCTTATGGAGAGACACGGTATTTAAGCCCAAAATTTCCTCTAGCGACGCGCATTGTATATTTAGATTTTCGTCAATTGCAGCAGCATTCACACGAGTTACGCTTTTGTCGTCCGTTGCTGTTTTGGACATCCTTCACGAGATTTGTCTTACAGATGTCACTGGATTTGTCGTACGATGTCTGCGTGACCGACTTTTCAGTCGGACAAGAATGGAAATTTTGGCCCAAAAAAAATGGCGCACCATCTATATACACTCCTCAGTGATTCATATACACTTCAATCTCTCTCCAATCGCCGAACGAAACTCTTCGAAACACTCTATTGCACTTAATTCTCACTGGAGATTGTGTAAAATGGCGACGAACAAGACCTATCTGCCTTGCGGTACACGGGTCAGAAAGTGATCTACCCAGGGTGTCTAAATGCACTGTCATTATTAGTGAAATGCACGAACCGGTACAAATATTTATTACAAACGCAATAAACAAACAAATAGAGAATACACACAGAACTGCTTGTTGCTTACTCAGCGGTTCCTATTTGCTTCTCTGTGAGACGTTTGCTTTTCCGATTTATGCAGAGCAAAGCGGTAAAATCGTTTCGTGTCTACCTGCATGATTTGCACGTTATGCATGTCACTAATTACAAGTTTACTTCGGGTCGCCTTCTGTTCGGTTTAGTATATTGTTGTGCTTTTACGCAGAGTTTTCGTCAGTTCGTTTAACATACGTGAAGTGTCCACTACCTCCATGACCGACCGGCGACAGTTAGGCGTTCGCCATTCTCTCGTTCAAGCTACACACGTCCTATTTATGTAACGGGTTCTATCTGCTAAGGAACGACACTGTGATGGATAGTCACGCTTGTTCTCTCCCTCGATTCGAACAGTCTAGCAACAGCCAAACGCCTTTGAATGAAGAATTTTATATCGTACATAATATGCTTACATGTTTGACTTATTCTGCAAAAAACATATAGTACAAACAGTGTATTACGTGTCCTCTAAAAGCGCTAAACGATTTCTTTGTGAAGTAATCTCGAGCAGACAGTGCTGCGGCAACTCCCAACAAGGGGCAAAGAGGACGACTGGATTCTAGTACGCGGGTGAGTCCCACACTACCACGGCTTTAACGGCGACGCCCTGTGTGCATCATGCATTTTATCAGTTAATTCAATTAAAAAATATATATGCCCCGATGTTACTATACCCTCAGTGTTTCGCTGATGCGGAGGTTCTTGTTGCATGCTGGCTTTCTGTAGTAACCAACGTTAAGAAAGGCTAGCCACCTTCTTGTGCAAGCTGCCGCGAACTAATAGTATTTTTGCACAAGGAGCTGAGTTTTGATTTATCAGTTCGCCCCGCTCGCCCCCTCGAACCTGCAGGCCAGCGCATCAGCCGCTGGCTCCGCGGCACGCAAGGCTAAACGTCTAAAGACCAACAAATATTCCCAGCTCGCCAACGAGTTCATTTTCGTGCCGCTAGTGTTTGAGACACTCGGGATGCCTGGCCTAGAGGCACGGTCGCTTCTACAGAAGATTGGCAAACGAATCGAACTGGCGACAAGGGACAGACGAGCTTTTGACTTTCTACTTCAGCGGCTATCTCTGGCGGTTCAGCGCGGCAATGCCGCAGCAATTATGAGCACAATTAGGGGCTGCCTCGAGAATAGGCTCGACTGGTAGCACTCCTCACAAGCCCTAGCGTAGTTAGTTATGCACATTTCCCTGTAACCATACAATTGATAATAAAGTTTATAAAGTCTTCCTTCATTGTCATATAAAGGGTATGTGTTTATCAGTTTTTGGCTTCGAAAACTGCCCAATCTGACCCCCACTAACGCAATTCTACACACATAATTTCACAGAGCACAGAAGTTGCTTGAAAGCATCCACCAATAAGGCACAGCCCGTACATTCGAATATGACCAACGTTAGCTCTACTTTGATTCATGTTCATTACTGTTGTCATTGGATGTGCTCTGCTGAACCCACTGGACATCTCATTTGCGGTCATTCATTTTGAAATGACTTATATTTTTTTATGTACAATTGAGGAAAATCATATTACTACTCTTGTCATGCCAAAGTTCTCGTACTATTTTGTGCCATGACCTGACCCCTAATTGACGTTTGCCTAATGGCTAAAACTACCGTTTACTGTTTAGTAGCGCGTGCCGCGAGAGCTTTAGCACAGTTGCTTACTTTCTGCGTCGAATGCTCGACGCCATTGATGACGTTTGACCACTGCATAAGCGGCATTTTACCTAGACCTATTCGGTCGATCACTAGCACACATGCATACGTTAATCTGCGTGTGTGTCTGCTGTATTTAATGAGGTGCGTCTGTTGCATCGACTAGCGAGGCTAACCAACCATTCCATCTAGCTCCGATGCAACGCGCTCGTTATATCACTGCGTCGCCAGTGAACTGGCTTTGCCTGCACAAAATGCTCCACCACCCTCGGCGTTCTTTTTTTGTGGAGTGACGCCATCCGACCTATTACGAAAGCATTCACTCGACTCTGTTCGAGGCTGTTCGTCCCTGAGCTGCACTTGAAGTTAAGTGCCGACGCCTTTCCCGGCGGGTGTCCCGGAAGCGCAGAAAATAGCGGCGGGTGAACGGCAATTTCAGGCAATGCTCGAAATGGTTGCTGCAAACTGGCGCATTCGCTCACATTTGTCTACGACGCGTGCTTGGTCGTCCACGGCCGTGGCCGTGCTTGCGCCGGAAGCTTCATCCGAGTGCGAGGATGGAACCACCTGAAGGCCAAAGAGACTGCCCGAGGCCACAAGCGCCAGCTAACGCCACCGACCGGCCGGCTTGCAGGTATGTAGTGTGCATTCTGGATAGCCCGGTCTGGATGCGCAGACGTATATAACGATGTAGGGCATGACGACTCGGGTTGTTAGCGAATAGGCGTTAAAAAGGGTGTGCATGTTCTCCTCAGCCAAACCAGCCATCCCGCGCCGGCCACAGTCGTTAGTCGTCGAATGCTCACGTAGTTTTGGAATCTTTGTGAGAAGGTCAGTGTTGCTCTTTGCCACTTTCGGGCGGGACGAATGTTTCTTTCACTTCTTCATCAGGCTCCTAGAAATGGTTCTAGATTCACGTCCCCTCCGCTCCCCCATTTTTACAGACATGTTATATTTGTTTTGTACTGAGCTTGGTTGGAATGATCAGACGCACATACATTTAATTGCAACGTATGTGGAAAAAGCAACCACATACCAGAATCGCACGATATAAAGCGAACTCAATGAGACGCGGCCGCAAATCGGTACAGTTAAAAAGCTTATTTGCGTTATCCTCCCTTATCTTAACGGCTCTACCATAATTGTTACAAACAGGTGGCAAAGCTAGCACTTATGCACGTAGACGCAAGCTTTACTATTCCATAGAAAACCAATATCGTATTTTGAGCGAACTGGCTATTTATTTTGTGCAGTTAACTCTGTACTCTACTCCCATGCTGTCATCATGTATCGTCTGGCAGTAGCACATGCAATATGCAATAAGGCAAGGCATTCTTTAGCATAGTGTCAATAAACGCTCTCTCTCTCGGTTAGTGTAGATTAAATGTTTATACGATCGACACTCAACGGCAGCGTCAAAGCGCCGAGGTTACACACACGGGGTGTGAGCCGGCCTGAAAGCGAATATAGTACGTAATTATTCGATGCTGGAGTTAGACGTCGTCAAGCGCTGTCATCGTCTGCCGTGGGCCGCTTCAGGGAGTCCCCGTAGGACTGGAAGCGAGAAGGTCTCTGAGGACCCTTATCGTCTTCAAAGAATTAGTTGTTTTAGCGTACAGGGATCCGAACTGCACAGTACTCGTTAGCGTGTGAGACGAACAGCTGACGGCCAGCCGACGAAGATCGAAAACGCGCCGAGTGAGACCTCTGCGTCCCGATACCCAATGCGAATTTTCATCAGACTCACAAGTGAATTGTAACGAGCTGAAACGAGATAGAAAACATCTCATAACGAACTAAGCAGTGAGAATTCGCTAAAATCCAAATGTTCAGAGCAGCAGCAACTAATTCCGAGAATACACTAGGGCCCTAATGCTTGAATACGTTTCCATGTCAGGAAGCTATCGTGTTTTTTACTTTTAATAAATCGATACCCAGTAGTATGTAGTGAAATGACTGAAACATGTTCTACTGAATCATCGCTGCTCACTTCTGTGGGAGACACATTCTCTCGTTACCTAGCGTATTGCCTGCCGCCCCATGCGTCGATGCAAATTCGCACTGCTACCTCCACTATATAGGTGTCTTCAGCTCTTAGCCCTGGTTGGCAGGTCCGCTGGGCTCGACAAATTGCTTGCGCTCTCAGCACTCAGTAACATTACCTTCGCCATTGTGCCGGCCTTCACCACCATGGGCTTCCGAATGCGATTTTGGCTTCCGTTTGCTGTTCCTGTGGTCCTGGCGAGTTCTTCCCTTTCCTACCGAAGGAAGACTCCCATCCTAGCGACGTGTGGCCCACTGGGAACTGGGCCAATTGGTCTAAATGCCGGTATCGAACGGTCTAACCGGTGGCCTCTAACCGGTGGCGAACGTATTATCACGCAGCCACTAACCTACCATCATCAACCGGAAATCAGGGCGGCCTCTAACTTGGCCCACGTTAGTTTTAGTATTAGCGGTAAATGCGTTTGGTTCGTTCGTTGCTCGTTTTTA
The DNA here is from genome assembly GCA_003439945.1 of Dermanyssus gallinae. NCBI lineage: Eukaryota > Metazoa > Arthropoda > Arachnida > Mesostigmata > Dermanyssidae > Dermanyssus > Dermanyssus gallinae. The sequence continues at coordinate 8,733 of QVRM01003929.1, forward strand.
TCTGGCTATTTGCGTCAAATCGTGAGTGGGGGTTGTGGGTATCTGAGCAACAAGCATGCAACCATGTTAATATGTGACAGTGCTGGGTGTGCGCCCAAGAGCACAGTCTCTTACTCACAGCGGACAGAGGAAACCGTATAACAGAAAAGTTAAATTAATATTTAAAATTCACGCTCGTGGGCAACGAGCGGGCTCTGCGAAGACGTAGCCATTTCTTAGCGTGGCGTTTCTAACGACTAGGATAAACGATAGTCCGAAGATGCAAGTTTTGTGGCATATGGTCAACACTTAACGTTGCTAGCCCCAGCCCAAAGTTTGTTTTTTTCTAAGAGTTTGTGTTAGGTCAGCTTTTTTCTAACTTGCTGGGCTTAAACAGGTGCAAAGAACCGCATCGATCGCTAAAATCTATACTGAGAATTTCAAATCAACGATGCCTCTGATATTCCACCAACTGTAGAACATAACTTTTTTGATTGTGCGTCTTGGTTGGTCGTCCGTTAGAGCCGCTTGCGCTGCCCAGCCAAAAGTCTTAATTGGCAGAGAAACATCCAAATCAACAATAGGCGCGCAAATGACCGATTAGGTCCACGTCGCTCATGGGACGCTCTGTTAGACAGCTTAGAAGTAATTTCTAGTTTGTCGAATGCCCTGATAATAGTTGTATGTATCAGCACTAGAGCGGTTGCTTTTCAAGGGTCTTGCCTTTTCATGTGTTTTTACGAAAACGTCAATTGCGTGAACGCCTTGTGTTTGTCATAAAGGATTAGGGCAAAATTGTAATATGCTGAAGCAGAGCAACAAAAAACTATTTGCTATGCTAATTCTGCGTGTTTATGCTGCGCAAATACCTGCTAAGCAAGCGAGCGAAGGCAAACGAATAATTCCACCGCAAGAAACTAAGCAGACTATCCTTTGTTTAAATGTCGCTCCAGCGTGACGGTAGCAAGGAACAGCAAGGAAGAACAAGGCAAGAACGCGCGAAAAGCCATATTCATCAAGCGTAGATGTTAGCCACGTCTAAGGTTGGATGAAACTCTGTCAGCTATAGGCGATGGAGTGGCTGACCTCCAGGGAGTAATTTTTGAATAAAAAACTGATATGCATTTGAGTTCGCGTGACGAGCAATGCATCACTGTGTGTCGACTTGGCAACGCAGCGTTAGGAAAGTGAGTATGCTAATTATATGCGATGCGGTATAGGGTTACATCTATATGTATCTGGTTTGTGTGCGTTAATAACACCTAGGCCTAATAGGACAAACTGCAGTGTCTCTAGTACGCAAGTGATTCTCGTACTCGATTCTTTTTTTTTTTCGTAACCTTGTGTAACCCTCATGACATACACTTTAAGCTCTCTCGTTCTTTAACGACTTTTCTACGACGTCTAAACAACGAGGAGGAGTCGACGTCTAGACAACGAAGGTGAAAGTCCGCGATAGCTTTGTCTTACAGATAGGGAGCGCAAAACATACAAACGTGTGTCACAGAAAGTGAATAATGCGTTTGCAAGATTTTGAGTGTAGTGCTTTAACGTTATGTTGCTTTTGAGAGGATTCAATAGTATCATATATTAACGTATGATACCACACTACAATTAGAAATCCATGTGCTTTTAGTGGGTGTTATCAAGTCTCAGTTCTGAATTCGTGCGTTCAGATCATTCTCTGCAGCGAGGTGACAATGGGCTAAGTTTGTGCGCCTCGACAGCGGAAATAAGATTTCTGTGTCACTTTTTAGAAGGCGCCGTAATGTGTGTACCTCTGTTGTATTTGCTCTTCGCTTTGATTCTTTGACACCCGTCCGTCGCGAAAGCAGAACGAATCATTCTAAACTAATTAGTTTGCTTAGCAGGGATCGTGGTTAAAATTATACAACGTTTTACTAGTTGCTAGTAGCAAAAGCTGTAGCATACATGCTAAAAACCTGCAAACACGTTTCAAAGTCTAAAACGCAGCGAATTCAATATTCTAGCATATTTTACTCTAAAATAAACTGGTGCAAAAATTTAAAGTGTCCAGGCGTAAAGCTTTGAATAGTATGTTTAGGAGGGGCCTGCGTTCCCAACCCGGTGAGTTGTAGACTCTGGTGCTTGTGTTTAAAAATGTTAAACAAATGGCACACAGAAGGCCAATGACAATAATTTCCTCACATTATTAAGTATAATTGTTTGTAAACGTACGTTTTTTTTTCCAAAAACATACGTTTGCAAATGATAGCTGCAAAAACGAGATTAAATCTACACTGTGATGCTATTTTTGGTTTATTGGTGTGTGATGTATGATGTGTGAGTACCATCTGCTTGTGCGATTTAGATGCACCACGCACATGTACAGAGCCACCTAACATATGATCTGGAGATGTACGGTCTTTCTTATATGTCTCATATAACTCCGCTTTATCTGCTTCAGAAAAAGGCACTTCGAATTGTCTGAGGTCTCCCACATCGCGTTCCAATAACAATAGAACGATATAGAGAACTCTCAGTGCTCCCGCTACCATACCTTTAAATTTATCATTGTTATCAAATTAAAACGTATACTTCTTGGTCACCATCCCAAGTTGGTTGGCCTTATCGAATCTGTAAGGACCCAGAACACCCGAGGCTCGGCATCTCACTTATTGTTTCCTCGGCCACAAGTACACAATCAAGGTTTGCACTCTGTAAATGAGGTGCTGCCTTGTGGAACAAGTTGCCTAGTGACATTAGGACACTTATATCGCTTAGTCAATTCAAAAACACTGCGAGATCGCACTATCTAATCTTACTTGCGTCTGATTAAATTATAACTATGGACACAATCTATAGATAAATAGTTGTAATTACACGAGCGACTAAGGTTATAATGTTTAAAATCTTACTGTAACTTGTACATATGCTTCGTACTAGCCTGTGGCTACATGAAGTTGTAACACAAATGAGAAACTACAATTAGGAATCAATAAACGTCATATCATATCAAGTCTACCTTGCTAGCTCAAGTAACGCCTTTTAATTACGGACGAGAGCCTTGTTAGACACTGTCATGGACAGAATTCAGTTGAAAGCGATAACAGGTCAAACTTGATGTGATTTAAAAACAAATATTGTATAAAGGTTGGGTATGCTAAGTAGAACGCTCCAGATACCCACGCAAATTATATAGGATGTGACGCTTATCTAGCTAAATGGCCGTGAACGGCTTGGCGATGCCTGATATTTGCTTAAATCCATGCGTACAGCGAGATATGTGCGTATTTGAATAAAAGTAACGACTTACTAACTAGACGTTCCTCATAAACAACAAGGTAAACCTATTTAAACAGTCCCCGAGTTCTACTAGATTGTAATTACCGTCCAGCTGACCACAGTGCTATATTAGCGATTTAATTTCCCAAATGAGTCAATTTTACACTGCGTTTTCTCGGTTGCTCATCACATATGTTAAAAGCAAAAGGATTTCATAATAAGTGTAACATTTCCCAAGAGCTAAACACCGATAAACCAGCAAACATGGGCACCCGCAGAGAAATATTAGGGGCTTAAATCACGTGGAGATATATCCAGACCAAGTGGATTACCTGTAAGCTTTCAACGTAACGCTTTGGCTAGATTAATGACAGGCGACATATCGTACGAAATAAGTTTATATTATATAATTTATTATAACAGTTTACAGTCTAGTCGTGGTGGTGTCGGAATTTGTAATAACACGCACGTAGCCTATGTTGAGCCGAACTGGATATAAGCGTGCGTTTATCGACGTCCCACGGCAGGCTTTCGATTCGACTGTTTACGTATCCTAGCTCTGGCCTCGTCTGTACACAATTAATGCTCATTGGGTGACTTTTGAACTCCGCCACAATGTTCACATCATTTACTTTTTACAGTATGTACACCACTATTACTATCAACAAGTCAAAACGCCTTTAGCATTGCGTAATGCATTTCTAGTGCCTATTCAATTCTAGTGCTAGTTATCATTGATTAAATGATTTCAATGCGTTGGCATACCTTACAAGCTGTACACGGGTTAACGACAACTTTCCACATTGACTTTCACATATATATATATATATACATATATATGAATTATTCGATTAAACGTACACCCGGTACGTTGTGTGTCTTGCGTTGAGTGTATCTCCTTTTGCTCGTACGTAATTTTCGAATGGGCAACGTTAAATGCCAACAACCCATTCAGTGTGCGAGGGGCAGGCTGACAACGTGCCGTTCGCATGTCTGTGTGTGTGTGTGTGTTCAAAGGAGTGAGAAAGCATGGTGGAGGTACGTGTAACAAGATTTGAAACAGGCAAATTGTAATTCAATCATTGTTGCGTTTTCTACCAGCGACGGGAATGCGAGCAACGCAATCGGCGGTAATTCACCGCCGACAAAGCAGCCACGCAAAATTATTTTCGAATGAATCCAGAATCCCGAATCCGATTGCCTCTCTGTTGGCGGAGGTGGTGGCGGCGGCGGAGGCGCCTTTAACAAGCCAGCTAACTTCTATGTAGGGGGAATGGGCGGAGGAGTTGGGACTTGTTGGGAACGTTTCTCTCGTTCTCAGTTTTAGCGGTTTACAGGTCTTCTGGGTATCTCTACTCGGCACCGCTTCCAGTCAGTCAGTCTGTCAGTTGAGTTTAGTATAGCCACAATCATGGCGAGTTTGTTGGCATCAAAGTTGGGAGGGGTGCGAAAAAATCCCACGTATTCATGCGGTTCGTCAAAGCCAATCAAATTACGCCGGCGAGATGACTACCAGCGGCCAGCGGATGAATCCGTTGATAGAAGGTTATTTTCTGCAGACGTAGCCGCTGCAACTGGTGTCGCAGCTACCGAAAACACATCGGAATTACAGTCTGTCAATCTTACTGTGTGTGTCTGTATGTGCCGACAGGTGGGCAATTTCAATATGGGAAATGGGGCAGCCGGACCCGTAACGCAAACATCCCCCCCCCGGGCCGCCAGAACTGCGTGCTCCATTATCGAGCGCAGATTGGTCGAATCGTCCCCGTGTTGGTGTGTTCTGTCGAAGCTACCTCAGGAATGTCGCTAAGTGGTTTAGGTGGACACAAAACCACCAAAGTGTGGCCAGCACAGGACACACTTTGGTGGCTTGCGTGTTCGCCACTATTGCCGAGGGTGTCTCTCTGTACGACCTCAGATGCAATTTGACACAGCTTGATTTTGAAAGGCAAAAAAACATCTACGAATGTGTGTGTCCCCGTTCCGTTGTTTCTCTCTCTCTCTATAAGTAGTAGTAGTAGTATGTAGGAATCGTGTACAAGTACTTTTCAAGATACATGTTTTCGATCAGATGATTGAAGTTAGGCACTCAGATGAGACTCCTCTTACTTGAAATAGGAGAGAAACAATTCTTGTAAACTTCAACTGGCACACGCAGCTGCCGAACTAGATTTTGGATCTTGCTTGTGTCGCTTGTTGTCGGTATTGTGTTGTTGTTAAGCACTATTACAGATGCATGCTGCGTCGGAGGTACTGTTATCTATCTAGCTGAGATTGAAGCAATTGGAGTGGGTCAAATGCTTGTATGACCGATGATACGTGTAGTTTGTGGTCGCTACACACGTGTCGGTATGAGCGATCGGCAGCATTCGTCTATCATAGTTGCGATGTGTGGGCTAATGCTGCGGTTACCGTTGTCGTCATCGTCATTGTTTTTGTGGTTGCTGCTGCTGCTATTGTGTTTCTGTTGCTACCGTTGCTATTATGGATGTTCTCAAGATTTTGATCATTATGACTATTGCACATTTATTCGAGCCACCTTTGTGTGTACGTTGTTTCATTACATTCATTGTCCTTGCTGATATTGTTATCATTCTTGTCGTCGTAAGCGTTGCTAGCGTGCTGGAGTTTCAGCTGTCTACCCTGTCGCTATCACTGCGAATACGAGTCGTAGATGAAGCAGTTCATACATACACTACTTGGGGACCATTCAACATTACCTCTGACGGCGACATCACGACTCATCACGACCTCAACCGCCCTGGCCACTCCCCCCCGCTCCCTTCAACCCCCTTCCATCGCTTCGACTAGAAGTAGCACTCAGAATCACAATAACCAACCAAACAGTAACAATAACAGTGACACTAGCGGAAACAACAACAATAAATAAAGCCACAGATATAACAACAACGGCGGCGGCGGCGGCGACGAGATCGACGATAGAGACGGTAACAACAGCAACAACAACATCAACAACAACAACACCAGCAACAGCAACAACAACAACAACAACAACAACAACACCAGCAGCAACAACAACAGCAATAATAACAACAATAACAACAACAACAACACCACCAGCAACAACAAAAAGGTATTAGAACAGTAATCACGATGCAACGCCGATGATAGCAATAACAGCAGCAGCAGCAACAACAGCCTAACTTAACAATGGCAACCACGCCTGCCACGTTCCGTTGCCATTGTCAAGCAGTTAGTTGTATTCGGTGTTGTTGCTGACGCCGCTGTTGTTGTTGTTGTTGTTGTTGCTGCTGCCGCCGCCGCTATACGCTAGCGCGTATATACACTCTCCTTCAGTACGCTATTGTTGTAATAGCAGCTGGTAACAATAAGTCGATGAGTTAAATTTGTCGTCGTCGTCGTCGTCGCCGTCAAGGTCGAAGCTTTAGCAGATCTAGTCGAAGTAGTTTATACTTGTAGGTACACAGTGTAGCATCACGCCGGCGTTACTAGACGCCGATGGGAATAGCTCGTCCTCACTAGAGTTATATCGTAGAGATTATAGTAGTAGTCGTAGTATTATTCATTATAGTATTCGTTATTAACTCATCTTGAATGTTGTTGTTGTTTATTGTTGTTGCTGTTGTTGTTGCTGCTGTTGTTGTTATTGTTGTTGTTGTTGTTGTTGCTGTTGTTGTCGTTGTTGCTGTTGTTGTTGTTACTGTTGTTGCTGTTGTTGTTGCTGTTGTTGCTGTTGTTTTTGTGGTTGCTCTTGTTGCTATTGTTGTTGCTCTTGTTGCTGTTGTCGTTGTTGTTGTTGTTGTTGTTATTGTTTGTTGTTGTTGTTGTTGTGAATCTTTTGCTCTCGATTCCCAGACTGATTTGCTGCGGGCTTTGCAGACACCAAACCTTGGCGCTGGAATGATGACCTAGCTATTCCGGAGGACTAAGTGGGGCGCCACCAACAGCATCGCCGTCTGCCCGGGCACGTCTGTCCATCCCGTATATCCCGGGGCTAACAACGAAGTATCTATTCTGTCCAGATTTCGGATCGCAAGAACCGAAAACGCAGCAGCAATTTCCGCTGATTTGACGAGCAAGGAATGTGCACGCTAGCACCCATCACCCACGGCCCGGTCCCCTTCCTTTGTATAATAAGTTGCTAGGTAATTGATGGCGATAATTGTGCACTTAGTTGCCTTCAATGCTACTCTCACCCTCAGCTTTGAGCATTTCCATAGTTCCAGCCACCTCGGTAGGCGCTCGGTGCGTCGTCCCATTGCATCGTTCCGGAGGTCTGCGTGGGGTGTACTTTCGCGAGTTTGTCATGAGGCCATATAGCTATTATGCCCACCCTACGGCGGCAGTGTTGGAAACAGCGGCACCAGCAGCAGCATCAAGGATTGTTCCCGAAGCGACGGGAACCAAATATGGCCTATCTTTCTCCTTTTCCTTGCCCGTCCACCATAGAGCGCGCCATTTGGCAATGCTTGCTCTCTCACTGGGCTGTTGGTGTCCTTTCGTTCTGTATCGCTGTCTCCCTCGGGGAAGAAGGAAAATTACTATCAAGAGCAATAAGCAACTAATCACGAGTACATACGATTTTGTTTTGTACGGTTACTGTCTGTGAGCATAGCATCCCACCTATCGATTAGTGCGCGCCCAGCAGCGTACGTAGGCATCGCATGGCATAAATGCTTGGCAAAGATAAACATACTGAAGATTGTGTATATACGTATATGGAAATATATATATATACATTTACATCTATATATATATATATATATATATATATATATATATATATATATATATATATATATATATATATATACAGGGTCTGTCACTAACATTTCAAAAGCTATATAATGAATTGTAAAGCTCGTTAAAAGATTTTTTTTCCTAATGGAACATGTCGGAGAAGTCTTGTTTCGGAATAAGAGTAGTATTACTAAAACCCATGTCACTGTTGTAAGCTTAATGATCTTGGGGTGAAGGCTAATAAAAGAACTTCATTTTTTTTCTTTGCAATTGCACGTTTTATGTTCCTATATCGCGCAACAAGACCAGTGTCACGGATTTTCGTAATATCACTCTCACACCGAAACAAGACTTCTCAGAAACCATGTTCCATTGAAAAAATATTTGCTTTTACGAGCTCTACAGTTTCTTATATCGCTCTCGAAATGTTTCTGGCAGATTCTGTCTATACAGGGTGTGATCTTGCCTAAAGCTCTGGGGTATGGTCAACCTCGGTCATCAGAAAATCATTTTTATCAGTGGAAAGAGGGAACGGAAATGTTTCATATGTGAGTGAGATAAAAAAAAAACCTATGCTGTGATTTTAAGGTCGCTGTCCAACATAAGTTTATAAAACGCATGATTGTAAAAGAAGGCATTACTCAATTGAAAAACTGAGCATACCGGCTCGTTCCGAAAGCAAGAATTATTGTGATATTAAGAAGAGTTTGCAAAATGACCTTAGTGTATATAGAGTTTCTGCTCCAGCTAAGGCCAATCATAAGTCTGACCATTTCTTTTCTCTCAGCACTTTTTCGCCGTGGGACGGTCGCTGAAGTGCTCAAATTGTATATAATAAACTTTATTGCAAGTATGTATCATTTTAAATGGTACATAATTTAATACCATTGAATTATGTATTCTTCATACAAAATTGTTTGAACTGAATGTTGTATTGTAATTGTAATAATGCATAATTGTATGGATATAAATGCGCAATAACATTTTGCAACGGTATTGCGAAATAAGCAATATGTATAGATCAAACCATTTTATCTAGGATTGCGCCGGCATGCTAAATGTTCAATGGAATTGTGCGTTCTCTTACAATAATGTATGCTATAAACTTATGTCGGACAGCATATATATATATATATATATATATATATAAGGGAGGGAGAGATTGAACGAGAGCGAGGAACGCAAGAGAGAAGAGTTTAAGAGAAATAACACGGGTTAAGACAAAATTAGATAAAATCAGTCTAGCAGATATTGAGATGACAAAGCGCGTTTGAGGCCGTGGATGACCACCATTTTGCTCCCTCGGCAGCTTAGGAAGGATGAGACGTTGGACCTATGTGTAAGTGTATTAGGGCACTACCACCGAGTACCCTAATAGTTGGTAGTCGATGTCGTTATATTCATCTGAAGTCAAACGATCTTTAACAGTCAACGAGGCTTTTTCTTTAGTTCAAGACGTACGCACTCACAGGGGCGGATAACTGTGTACGCAGGCTGCTCAGAAGATGACTTCGAATGAAGTTGAGGTCGACCGGCGCTATGGCTCATTATATGCAAACATTTGATTATACACGTACACATGTCACAATATATATATATATATATATATATATATATATATATATATATATATATATATATATACGTGTGTGTACACTCAAGCAATGAGCATAGACATCTACATATGGGCAGCTGTTAACAATTTTGTTGAATCACAGTTTTTGATATCACGATATTAGCATTCGGGTGACGCTAGAATTGCAAGCAATTAGGACAAGTTATGAGGCAATATTCGTCTTTTCTGCTGCTGCCGCAAAGAGTCTTGGTTTTTCTCAAACGGGTGCAACTTATCTAGGTTTTAGCTTTTCGAAACCAAACAATGCGTGCACACATTTTAGACGCTACCCTAACGCGCATGTTCATCCATCAAGGCTATTCGCACTCGAGGAATGCTCTTCACACAATTTGTACCTAACCATGCCAACTAGCTGCGAGAAGCATAGCCCTTTGCTAGAAGCTCATTTTCCCTTTTGATTTGAGAATCCCTTGCACTACCACGCCCTCGTTCACTGTGTTCCCGCTGCCATAGCAAATCGAATTAGTTCAATATTATTTAGCCTTGTGTACTTGAGTTGGCCGGTGCGCTTCGGGAGTTTAGACACTCTGCCCCGACCGAGGCAGAATGGTACAATAGTTTGGCTCCGACCTAACTGAGGGAAGTTCAGCCCCTCCAATATAATACAATATGAACTTCAGTATTCTTATCGCATTATGCTAGTCCTTTGTCCTATAACCATATTTCTATAACCATTTATATCTCTCGTTATTATCTTTCTATATTAGATCTCTTGTTTCACCATGTTTTTATGTTCTCTATTTAACAGAGTGCCTAGGCCAGTGTGAGCGTTTGGTCACCAAGAGGTACAACCTGATCCATTTGCCTCTCTGAATATATACACTATGTATGTACACGTGTATTTGCAATTTATATATATGTATATACACGATTTTGCTACGCTGTACGCGGCCAACGGCAAAACCTCGACAACTGCCGCACTGGCCGGCCGTTGTGAAGATATTGACTCCGAACCGTCGTTCCGGGTGATCAGACGAACGCCGAGCCGGCAAGCTTTTTCCAGCACACCTTGCCACTGAGCAGGTTTTTGAACGCTTTCCGGTAGTCCTTGTTAAAGATCGTGTAGATGACGGGGTTGAGCGCCGAGTTGATATAGCCCAGCCACGTGATGAAGTTGCCCCACTCGGGCGAGAGGTCGCAGCTCTCGCAGAACGGCATGATGATGTACATGAGGAAGAACGGCAGCCAGCAGAGCACGAACACGCCCATCACGATGCCGAGAATGCGGGCGGCGCGGCGCTCGCGCGACAGCGAGATCCGCTGCCGCTCCTCCCAGCAGGCTGTCAGCTTGATGGGTACAGCCACCCCAGCTGGCGCGCCCACTCGAGATCCGGCCGTCCCCGGCCCGCCGTGTCCGCCGGGAATGCCCGCCGCCGGGGCGGCCGAATCGGACAGTTCGATGGCGGCCACCGTCTCCGTAAGCGAGTTCCGCCTACTGTCGCTGTTGTGGTTTTTCGCTAGCGAGTCTTCGCGTTCGGCGATCGTTGCCACCGGCTGACTCGGAACGGGAACCTTTAGGAAGAACGAACACACACACGCACACCCGTATGTATCTATGATCCGTAAACGACGACAGCAATACACTAGCAGCAGTAACAGCAGCACACACACACACACAAAATGGACAACAAAATCCAGAGAAAAACAACTACAGCGAGGGAAAAAACACTACTCTACTTATGCCTTTTGCTAGCTGCGTGTTGTGCATGTTCTAGACCTGTTCATCTGTTTTGGTCGCTTTGTCTCTCTCTTTCTGTCTCTGTATATGTATGTATGTATGTATGTATATATATATATATATATATATATATATATATATATATATATATATATATATATATATATATATATATATATATTATATAGGTCAGACAGCTGGAATCGAGCGAATATTCCGTTAAACGCACTGGCTCATTTGGCGTTACTGTTATGGAGTGTGAACAGTGTAAAGGGTCATTCCATTCGCAGTGTACCACAGCTAATAAACAGCAACAAGGTGAACAAACCGGCGCAATGTGGGCCTGCCGAGTTTGCATACAGTTAAAGTTAGGCGGACTTAATGTAGTAGCAGAGAGTCGGAACGCAGATAAAGCAGATATCTGCAATGCTATGTGGCGGTTACTCGATGGACAGCGTACCGTTCGTTAGAACGCGACGATTTGCCGCGTACGAAGCACAAAAAGCCAACGAATGTATTGCAGGATTGGATTGGTCTTACCAGTGTTATCATTATCTACCGGATACGACGACCGCATTGAGCTTAGAAAACAGGATATTTGCAAATGAGTGGCCCTACAAAAAACAATTAAACGTCTCAGATCATCCCAATGCAACATGCGCCCCGTCCCACGTTCCGTGGCCTACTCGTCAAAAGGGCTCCCAGAAGCAACAGGAACAGGGACGGTTTGCTCAATTCAACGGCAACAGCAGGCACCCCCGACTGCCGCTTCCACCACAGAGCTTCAAGACGAGTCCACACAATGGAGTCCCCTACCGTCCCCTGCCGACCACCGTCGTCGACCTGCCGACGAGGGCAAGATCCCACACAGCGTATCCACCACACGAGTACGTTCAAGGCTTAACGGGAACAACCATTGTCACCCGCAAGGTAGAGGCAAGCGAAATGAAAAGAGACCGCGGCGACGTACTACATGCATCAGTGCACCCGTCCACCACAGAAGTCTAACCTGCACGAAATTATAGCGGGCCACGCATGTGCATCATGCATTCGCCAGCCCTCACATACAAAAAGAAGAGTGCGGGAGAATGAGCCTCACCGCATGAGATGTGTTCAAAGAGTGAGTCATTACCGTCCCACAGTAATAGCAGGAGGCGCAAACGCGAGCCTTGACTCGCCCACGAATCCGAAGACAGAAGAGGCACTCTGCAAGACAATATCGGATTTGGGCCTCCGAGCATGTAATGAATTATTCGAATTCGCCCAATCTTGAAGGTGCAATAGGAAAACGTGTTTGCAACCTCGTGATTTTTAAGGGGATCACTAGTTGAGGGAGGGATCTGATTTAACAGCCCACATACTCATAGGAATATATGTTACTATTCGTATGCGTCATAAATATCAGAAGAGGAGGAACACTTGTGTTAGGCATTTCTCAAATGTGATAGAAGTTATCATGAGCCTCGCGGCTAATCGAGAAGGAGATCAACAGCTATAATAAGCAACTGGCCAAGGCGCTCAAAACCTGCAGACTGCGAAGGTAGACCTCGGCAAACACCCAGGCCGAAGCTCAGCACTATTAGGCAAAATAACTGGCCCGCAAGAGGCATGTAATGGGGAGATAAGCTGGAAAATATTTTAGTGTACAGAAAGTGGCAGAGGCCATACGACTTCAGAGAAACAAAGAACCCGGACCGAACAGGATCTGTGACGAGCACGTGCATCAGGCAGCATCAGTGTCGCCTAACTAAACAGTCCTCTTCAATAGGTACCTTCATAATGGAAAACTGCCCTCACTCACTGACATTGAACGGGCATTGGTACGGAAAGTTCTACTTCTCTGCAGTGCGTTTGTGAACGCTCGTCCGACGTTCGACTCGGGATCAAAGCCCGGGCGCTGCTCAAGCTAGCTGAGACTGGGTCTCAGAGCATAGTCTAAGTAAGTAAAGTTTTCGGGCTGACTCTCAGCCAAGATTTAACGTCCACGGAACTGCTTTTCACATTGCTTCATAGACCGACCCCCATAAATATAAATGTGCAACGGTGGGGCTCGTACCCGCGCACCTATGTGTCTCCTCCGGTTGTGAGGCGCAGACTTAGTCCACCACGCCACCGGGCTCGACCAGAGCATAGTCTAAAACTCATGAAGAACAAACTGCAGTTCAATCAAAACATTAGCGTAGAACAGAAAGCCGGCTTTGCGCAAGGCGACAACTTCAGCCTTCTGTTGTTTGTGTGATTTTCGCAGGCCTACCAAGCCATACACAGAACAAAGATCAGACCGTAAAAGCGTCATCGTGTATGCGGACGCACCAGTACTACTCTACAGCGGCAGCAGATTCTACCTTTAGCAAGCGTTAGTTACGTTGGCACTGTATATGAAGGAAATCGATTTCAAGATCAATGCAGGAAAACATGAAGATTAAACATTCAGATGTGCATGCCGGCAAGTAGTGAGTGACTCGGACAGGCTATACGAATAGGAGCTAAAGTTTAATATATATTTACATATCTAGACATGACACTGACGTCAATACATTTGCTCTGCACAAGGGAGAAAGGGCACGAAATGCAACAGTAACTTCAACGACACTTCAACGAGCCCAAAGACGCTTATAGCCCAGACAGCGCTAGCCTCTTTCAATATGAAAATAGTACCAGTTGCTTAATATGGCATTCTGCGCCTGCTAGTAAAAACAAAGTGGATTTCGCGGCCTGGTGGTACCTTACCGCGTAAAACCTGCTGTTTTGAGACGAAGTATTTAGCGTACAAATGCGTCTTCATAATCGTCCTGCTTGTTGTTGTTAGCAAAAATCCCGCTATTCGTAAAAAATTATAGAACATTTGGTAGTTCAGGGGATCCGACGTATTTCCAACTCATCGTGTAGTGTGAGGAACAATTGCTGATGTTAATCCAGAGTTTTGCATCGCGGAGGCAATTTTGCAGTAGAAGGGAGAACTCAGGGAATGGACATACAGTAAGTAGTACATTTGGCAGCCTGTGGTCACTCTGTAAGAATGAGGGCTTCCGCTGATCAATAAACACATGCATTTGTGTGCACAACTGTTTCCTCACGACTCAATCGGATATATACGTCTAAGTCCTTTATGACAAGGTATCTGAAAATGGTGTTTACAAAAGTAAAGCAGGTCTTGGTAACCTGCATAACACAAAACTAGAGATTATTATTGGACGCTGCAACTTAGTCTTCTTTATGACAAAAAAATGTTGCTAAAAGTACATTTGAGCCAATTACATGGAGTTTTTTAAATACACCACGCGCAATAAATTAAATATTGGGAACACAGGACTGGAGTTTGCACTGTGTGCCTTGCTGCTTTTTTGTGCATAAACGTAGTTGCTTGACCTCCTTCACGTACATCCCTAGAAAGAATCCAATTTGTCTACTACAGACAAATATTTGGCTTGTTCAGTTATTTATGGTCTCGCACACAAACATATGCAGCACTCACCGTGCCGGCGATACGCGGCTACATAAAGTCTTCGACGATGTTGCGGAAGCCCAAGGATCGTGCAAAAAAATCATAAGTGCATGCTGACTGATACTGAACTGTTGGATTAGGGTTGCATGTAGAAACATGTAAGAAATGCAATGTCAGTCGTGCCTCCGCAAAAAAAAGCATTCATATTGTTTGTTTTCACTAAGCTGAGAGCTGCTCTAACACTTTACTGGGATGCCAACACAAGGGTTGCGTGCAGTACAGTGTGGGGCAAAATTGTTGTTCTTGTTGTTGTTGCTGTTGTTGTTTCGTTATTGTTGTTGTTGTTTCGAACGTTTTTGCGACAGACAGAGGAACACATTTCGTTCTAGGGTGTCGATGATGGCGGCGATGAGAATGATGAATCGAGAGAGGGAGAGACACGCCGGCGAGCGGCTCGACTCGGACAGTTGAACAAACCTTAGCTGCAGCGTTCGCTCGCTCCCGGAGCCGTTTCCGCGTCGCCAGGTAGATTTTCAGGTAGACGATGCTCATGATGACCAGCGGGATGTAGAACGAGCCTGAGGCCGAATACACGACGTAGCCTTTGTCATTCGAAAGCTCGCACGGCCCGGCGCTGCCCGAAAAGCTCCAGTCATTCCAGCCGACAAGCGGCGGCACTGATATGATGGCCGAGATGAGCCAGACGAACACGATCTGGGTTGTTACTCGCCGAAGCGTTCGTTTGTGGACGTAATTTAGCGGGTCGTGTATTGCCCAATACCTGCCGAAGAGACAGATGACAGATATCGTCATCGTCGTCGTCGTCGTCACTCTTATCGTTGTTGTAGTTCGAATATTAGTATTTTTCAATTCAATTCAAACATGGTACGGAACTGCATACATTCATTCACATGCTTAAGTTCTCGTTATGAAAAGTGGTACAAGGGTTTGGGGATCAAAAATATACATAAGAAGAAGATAGAAAGTGTAATAGTAGTAATAATAATTATTGTTATTATCGTTACTATTGCTGTCGATCTATGCTAGCCGTCCCAAAGGCTTACGTGCCACCTCACCTTGCGCTATCCATGCCGACATGTGTTGTACAACAAAGCTCTCACGTTGACACGCTTGACGCCAGACTACGGCAATCCACAATAGACTTACAATAGATAAGTTTACAAAAGCGGCTTTTATAAGCTGCTACTCGACTGGAGGCCACACAGCTCTCGGGTGGAACCTAGCCAATTTTAGAAGAACCATACCAGAAGAATGGCCATCATCATCTTTGTCATCAAGCATTGGAATCCTGCATGCCAACGCTGTGGACAGTCTCAGCTTGACACGAAATACTATTATTTGTTGTTTCTTTCTTTATTAAGTGGTTTACAAACCAGGTCGATTGCTCAAACGATCAATGTATGTCCTTTTCGCCTTAGTGAATTTCAACTTTTAGTACCGGTGTAACGGATTCTATCTGCATCTTAAATGCACATTTTAAAGGAGATATTTTGATTGATTCTTGATTAACTCAATAGTTGTCACGCCTATTGAACCTAGGTTATTGCTCATTTCAGTTTCGCATTACTCTCTTTTTGTGTTGCTTGTTACTAAACTTGCCAATGATTATTATAGTTTCTAATGAAAACGTAATGTAGACTATAGTTGTCAACATTTTATTGCAGCTTACTGATTTCTAAAAATATCGAAACACATATATATATATATATACAGGGGCAGCGAAATTGGGAATAACGTAGGTCTATTGGCTCAAATGATGTACACCGAAAAAAAAAAATATTTATTTAATGTTACCACCTTTGCTTTAATCACCATTTCAAATCGAAAATGAAACCGCTTGCGGGCATCTTGCAAAACTTGCCAATCAAAATTTGCAACCGCCTACTACATAAAGTCAGTGAACGAGCCTGTGCTGTTATGTCAAGTTTTGCTAGACTCTTTCTCCATAACGCCCTACACATAGTAATCCAGATAATTTTAATCTAGACCGCTAGACGGCCAGTTACTCCTGCATTAAACGGCTTTGAGGGGGTGTACCATCCTGTTGATATACGTAAAGCAAACCATTATACATGGTTCCACTACAGTTTGCAGATTATGCAAATAAACTTCCAATGTCACTGTTTGGCCTATTTGAGAAAGGATAGTAGTGCCATTATACTTACGCCTCCTTATTCTCCTCCTTTGCCGTTACTACGTGTACTTAGCTATATATCAAACCCAAGACGTGCACACAAGCAGAAAATAAACGCAAAACAGAGGCATATTCCAAGTGGCGGGCAGGCCAACGGTTATTTTGTTTAGTGGTTTTTGCGTCTACGGTAAATCTCCTCTCATCAGAGAACAATCGAACACGACCCAGAGCTGGTCTGTTCTAACGTGGCCCCGACGAAGCAGCTGACATAGAGTTAGTCTATTTTTTATCAGCTTCAGATAGTGAAACAATAATGTCTGACTCGTTTGGTATAAGGCTGACACCTGGAACCCTCGTAAAAATGCAACGAACAGTTCGCGATGACACTCCCATTTTGGAGCTCGAGGCGTCAATCCAAGCACAAGACTCGTCCAGAATGCTAAAATGCGGTTTTTGCACTGCCTCGCATAGTTTCGGAGTTCTTATACAGCGCACTCTATTGAGAATCCTCCGCTCATTTCAGTCCTCTTTCTCCAGTTATTGATTAAACTCAATTATGCTATAAAGTTACACGTCTTGACGTCTTTGCCCATTTAATCATGTATTAAATGGATTGAACAATAACAAAACCATCTGTGTACGCTAAAATTCTTGTCCGACAACAACCGTTCAAGAAGCTCTCCAAGCAGGACCAAAAATAAAAGAAGACTAAGTCCGTCACCCTGGGCCATTCCAGGGTAAGAATACTTTAGGTATTCCTTCTGTTCCAATCCCGATATCTATATACAATTTATGTTTCGTAAACTGTAGTCAAAGTGATCCTGAAACCATAGCTTCTCTAGGAACTAGGTCAAACATTGCCCGTAAATCCACAAAACCGCGTATAAAGAATTTCGGGGCTTAGGCAGTTTTTGCCACACACCGTTTAACTTTAGTAGCCAAAATGTCGTGTACGTCGGCATTCCCCTTTGAGGCCCATGTTGTTCCTTTACAACCTGACCTAAATGTTTGTTTTATTATTTCCGGAAATAACTTATAAACATTGCTATCTATCGTTATGTCGCTCCATCGCTTGGCCTCGAACTCATTTATTTTACTCCCTTAACTACTGCTACTAGCACTTTTAGTTGTCTCTGGACCTACACACTTGCTAAATAAGGCCACGTGTCAAAAACGACTAAATGACACGGCACCTTAAAACTCGGAGTTCAACTTATGACAGTGGCCGCGTGTGTTTGCAGTTATGACATGGACTAAAAATATTCGTGTTGTTAAGTTGATTATATAAGATTCCTGTAAGACTACTTTGAGCTTTGAAAGATTTGTGATACCAGGACCAAAGATCTCGGGTCCTGCAAAGTAAGTCCTTAGATGCCTTCATAAAAAAAATAGTAGTTTTTATCTACGATAAGGTAACCTAGATTACTACCACTATTACAATAAAACAAACTTGTAGGTACGATTGGTCTGAGTGGTTTGCTACAGCCGCATTATAACGTGAATTACATCACTTTCGCATTTGTATATGTGATTTTTTTTTAATGTTTGTTTCACTAGAATTGAGCGTAATATTTATTCAATAATCAATCGGACCGAGCAGGTCATGCCTCCAGGTTAGCTGAGGCTAATAAATGCAGAAAATACTCAAGCGTCGATTATCCGCACGAATTTTGTCCGTTGGCGTTCGAGACTATGGGAGCTGCAGGCCCCCTTACGCTCAAGCTGATTCAGCGGGTCGGTAAAAGTTTAAATCTTTCGACAGGAGACTCGAGGGCATCCGAATTCTTGCGTCAGAGGCTGTCGCTCGACATTCAACGAGGAAACGCAGCGTCTGTTCGGGGCACATTGTTGAACTGGGCTAACCCTGGGTTAGAGAACCCGTGATCACACGTTCGCGCGGAGACAGTTGTCCACTCCACAGTGCTAACATAATAATAAAACATTAACCGTCTCTGTCTTTATTCAATTTCAAATCATTCACGGTCGGACCATGACATTTGGGTCCCTGCGAACGTGTGCACCATTACGGGGGGTCCAGTGTAGGGACCAGCCATTTCTGGAGGGTTCCTCGAACCGAGGCCGCATTGCCCCGTTGCACATCCAGCGACAGACGCTGTCTGAGGAAATCACTTGCTCGCTTATCTCCGCTGGCTAGAATTAGCCGCTTCCCGACCTTCTGTAGCAAACTGCGAGTAGACGGACCCGGCCCGCCAAGGGTCTCGAAGGCAAGTGGGTGAAACTCGTACGGGTAACCGATGTTCTGGTACTTTCTGACCTTGCCTGCCTCGGCGAGAGCCGATGCATGACCAGCCCAAGCCGCGCCAGCACTGACCATTGAAGGGGCTAATGAGTCAGTAACTGTCGCGTCCCAAACCAGCATGCATCCGCGCTCGAACGGAGTTAAGGTCAGACCGTCAGGTCTCTTTCCGCCTTCTCTGTCTAGTCCGACGGGCTCCAGGACGCGCGGTAGACCACTGGATTGTAGAGCTCTGCTAAAGGTTTCGTTCAAGGCTTGGTGTCTTGCTCGCCCACCTGCGCTGACAATACAGGACAGCCCGTGGCGTCCATCTGGCTGGACGACGTCTCCGCAGACACAGGCATGGGTGTACACAAGGTCTGTTCCTAAACGAAGTCCGACCGCGATCCTTACCGACTCGTCATCTAACAGGGTCCCGATCTGAGCACAGGGTATGGCGTGGAGCCATGCGCCCGCCCCCTTGGAGGAGACGGCGCGCAGCCTGGCCTTATCGGCGTCCGTGGCGCATTCCGCAATGAGGTTTTCGACTCTTTGCTCATAAAGAATTGCTGCCCATTCTCTCTGGTGTCCAGCTTCGACGGGCTCGTGGCCGCACAGGGCAACTGCCATGCGGTGGCTTGTCTCCAATCGGGCTTCTAAGTCCGTGAGAGCAACAGAATCCAGGAGGCTTCTTGCCTGTTGCATAGACCTATGGAGGGAAGCTGCCAGAGCTGTTTCCGATAAGACAGTCGCATCAGGTAGCCCTAGGCCACCCCAAAGAACGGGGAGTAAAGCTTGTTGGCGCGCACGAGCGGATAGGCTGAGGTTTAGCAACGCCTCTAATGTAGACATCACGCGGTCGTTGAGTCGTTCAAGGATTCCTGAAGCTTGCGAACAGTCTGCCCCTCGAAACAAGTAGTTGAGACGAAGGGCCGAAAATGATGATCTTAGAAGAAAAAGGCCTCGGTGAGAACCTACCAAATGAATGCGTGACATTGCATTTTCTAGCTTGGCCAGCCACCTCTCGAGGACATCCGGAACTCCTTGCGGGAATAGGGGGACGCCTAGCAACTCTAAATTCTTGCCGACGTTCTTGCACCCTGGGAGAGCCTCTAGCACTTCGGAGTCAGCAGCACCTCCTACAGCATGGACCTCACATTTTGCAGGGTTTAGGGCCAGGCCACTCCGCTCAGCAAACTCAATGACTCGGTGGATGTCCCTCATTGCCGCATCGGGGGCGCCACCCAGAACACCGTCGTCCAAGTACCATACATTTAGAGGGCATTCAAGAGAGTCGACCAACTCCTTGACAGCCAGGCAGAACAGGGGGGGACCCAATGGGTCGCCCTGCTGCACCCCAGTTTGCGACATTATAAGATCATGCGGCAGGAGAAGGCAGGAAGGCTCTTTATAAGCTAATTCCACCTGGTGGAACATACTCGGGACATAGGTGCACTGCGGTTTCGCATCCTCCCGGTGTCGCAAACCCAAGCTGATGGACACCAAGAGCATGTGAGATGTCTGCCTTGTTCTCTAAGATGTCAATTTTTGCCGCCAGCCTCCGGATTGCAGATGAACATGGGATGGGTCTTACGCTGCCATCTTTCTTCTTAAGAGCGAAAAGTCTGGCACCAAAGATGAGCGATCGCCATTCAGAGAGCGGCGAACCCCAGCGAAGAAGATCAACGACCTTGGCCAGGGCAGCCGCAAGTCGGTCGGCGGCAGCTCCTAGAGCTCCTAGCAGATCTTGTAAGAGCCGTGGTCTAATGAAATCTAGGCCCGCGGCTGAGCTTCGCGAAAACGTTTTTATGGCAGACCGAACGTTGTCGGCTGATGTGGTTGATGGCAAGGGCACGTGAGGAGGGCTAGGCCAGGACAGAGGTGAAGGGGCGGGGGGGGTGTTTATCCCACAGCAAAGCCGTCTCGCTGGGCTTCTGTGCCAGCGTGTCTTCTGAGATTAAGACCCTGGCCGCCGAAGAAACGTCGCCTTCCGATAGCTTGGTGATGGCTGGCAAGAAAAACTGAGGATTACCTTCGTCAGCGGTATTCTTCCACCGGGGGACGAACGATATAGCCGACTTGCTTTGGTAACTCCATGTTCTGCCAATTCGTGGGCAATCTCTCCTTCGGTGAACATTGGGCTGACTCCCTCAATTCTCGCGGTAAATGAGGTGAACGTTTTTATGGCAGACCGAACGTTGTCGGCTGATGTGGTTTATGGCAAGGGCACGTGAGGAGGGCTAGGCCAGGACAGAGGTGAAGGGGCGGGGGGGGTGTTTATCCCACAGCAAAGCCGTCTCGCTGGGCTTCTGTGCCAGCGTGTCTTCTGAGATTAAGACCCTGGCCGCCGAAGAAACGTCGCCTTCCGATAGCTTGGTGATGGCTGGCAAGAAAAACTGAGGATTACCTTCGTCAGCGGTATTCTTCCACCGGGAGACGAACGATATAGCCGACTTGCTTTGGTAACTCCATGTTCTGCCAATTCGTGGGCAATCTCTCCTTCGGTGAACATTGGGCTGACTCCCTCAATTCTCGCGGTAAATGAGGTGAACGTTTTTATGGCAGACCGAACGTTGTCGGCTGATGTGGTTGATGGCAAGGGCACGTGAGGAGGGCTAGGCCAGGACAGAGGTGAAGGGGCGGGAGGGTGTTTATCCCACAGCAAAGCCGTCTCGCTGGGCTTCTGTGCCAGCGTGTCTTCTGAGATTAAGACCTTGGCCGCCGAAGAAACGTCGCCTTCCGATAGCTTGGTGATGGCCAGCCGCACGGTGTCAACTGTCCGCTGCCGGGGACGTAGGTTTGAAGGAGGGCCACTGCCATCGTCAAACCGTTTCCCCTGAGCAAAGTCGCGAAGGTTCTTCCGGACGATAACCGCCAATGACCGGTCATCCTTCCCACCATCGGGGAGGCGGAGGACAACAGGCGCGAAGGAGAACAGAGTAAGCCAGGCCGTGTCGTCGTTGTTCTCTGCGACTGAGCACAGGACCTTGGTGAACTCTTCGGCTGCTTGCCTACGTACTGATTTTGGCAAAATGCGGACCAACCGCCAGCGGCGTGTGACATCTTGAATAACGCCGATTAACCTATCTGCGGTTAACCGAGAGTTCGAGGGCTGTGACTCGTCGTTCATGTTACAGGTAACCCCTCCGTGCTTGGTCGTTATGTGTCGACGTAGACCTCTTCGTGTAAACGAAAGCCCGCAGGTTGGACAGGGGGCCCTGTTGGGGTCCGACTGCCCGGACCGCGGGCTGGCGGGCCCGCGGTTAGGCGAGTTGTCGTTGTGGTCTGTCATTACAAGGCGAGACCTTTTAACTTGCCCACCACGGAAAGCAGTTCCATGAGAGGTCGCAACGCTTCCTCTAGGGACCTCAACACGGCAGATAATTCAGGTCTAATTCCCTGCAGAAGATCAGCCAGTCCCGAAAGCGACGAACCGGTATCGGCGCTCTGGCGAGAGTTACTTGTTCTCGGGGTCTTTCTCGAACGGCGGGAGCGCTGGGTCCTGACCGTAGGCGACCTGTAGCTGCGTTTCTTCCTCTGGATCTTCGGTATAGGCTTTGGGTTGGGTAGCACGACCTGCGGATCGGCCCCCGCTGCTGGCGAAATACCCCTGACCACAGTAGCGTAGGTGGGACCCCGTACCTCGGAAGACGGGCCCTCCTGAACAGAAGCCGAGCGACACTGGACAGCTTCACCGATGACCGCGTCGGGGTAATCCTCTTTAACCTGCTGGAGCATGCGGCCCTCGAGCATTATCCTACTTTTTCACGCAGGGAAGCTAGCCGCGGGCATGAGGAAGATCCCGCCTGGTGAGGTCCCTGGCAGTTCACACACCTCGGAGCGCTACGACAGGAGTCGGCGGTGTGATCCGGGCCTCCGCAATTCTTGCAGAGCTTTTTTCCCAGACACTTGTCATCAAGATGTCCGGGTTTCAAGCACTTAAAGCAGATTCTTGCTTGACCCGGTTCTAGGATAACCGGGTGAGATCTATGACCGAGAAAGACGGACACCGGTGGCTGGCAAGAAAAACTGAGGATTACCTTCGTCAGCGGTATTCTCCCACCGGGGGACGAACGATATAGCCGACGTGCTTTGGTAACTCCATGTTCTGCCAATTCGTGGGCAATCTCTCCTTCGGTGAACATTGGGCTGACTCCCTCAATTCTCGCGGTAAATGAGGTGACGGCTGGGCAGGCAGCCGATACGGGGCATTCTCCTAGGCTTGACACTTGAAGAAGCGTATTTACACTTTTTAAGTCTTTTACCCAGACCGCAATTGACTGAGTATCACCAGCGATTTTGCAGCCTGGTGACACCCCGTAGATCTCCTTGAAGATTTTAAGCATTGAACCTTCGGAAAATGACACATTATCCGACTCGGCAGTTGGTTGTCTTCGAAACGTAACCTTGAACAAATTGATGGTCCCTGCTTCGATGTCACCTCGAAGCTTATTTAGTTGTCGTTGCTCGCGTGAAATGATCGCTTTTTCCTTCCGCGAAACAACTTTGGTGAATCCCTCGGAGTCCACTAGCCCGTGTGGTGCGCTTGTTATCCCTGCCATATCAGATTGCCTGCGCCGCTTGCAGCCAACGCGATCATGTGCTAACGCATCACTCCCGTCGTCGTTGCCGGTGGCAGTGCACTCCATCTCACCCTCAGGCACGGGCAATGCGGCCGCTTGTGCCGTAATGTCGTCTGCCTTCGTCGTATTATTTTCAACACTGGCGGTGGCGGCCCTCAGTCGTGATATGTCTAGCGAATCAGGTGGTTTATCCTGACCGGATATCACTAACTTTGACATGTTTATGCCGCTATAAGCGTATCACAAAACACGCAACTACACTAATAAAAAGACGAAGAATAAAATTAGATAAAAAAAAATGTAATAATAAGAAAATAAAAAAACCCTTGACAGTCCCGGGAATTGAACCCGGTGCTGCTACGTGGTAGTCGCTGACACTGTCACTAGGCTACGGCGACCTGCTGGTTTACGTGGGTCCGTAAGCTACAACGTCTTCCGCCGCAACTATATTCTGCAATGACGCCAGCAAATCGAACACAGTCTTCCAGGTGCTGAGAGTGCGCAGCCAGAGAGCTTGAAAGGGATTCGATCTCTTAGACACTTAACTCAAGTGTATTGCAGCGTGCACTATTCACCAATAGAGTACTCAATACACACACTATCCTCAAAACACTTATCACTACAAAGTTCGAAGTCAAACCTCATAAAACTGTCAATTTTATGGAAGTCAACGAAAACACGACTGCACTCTGCCGAATCGAACGCGCAAAAAAATGTGTGATGTTTATAAATTGCACACCGTACACATGCGTAGAAGTTTCCATTGATTCTATGACTGCGTCCGGGGAATGTCCAAGCATAAGTAAATAGGTTCATTATTGAGCTATAGAGTTAAATGGTTCATATTATGATGCATCTTAATTTGAACTTGCTTAATATAATTATACTATATATGATGATTAAAGTAAGTCGGAACACTTTTTTTTAAACAAACGGCTGTGCCGTCAATACTAGTCGGTACTAGGAAATCGATGCGGCATTGACGTGGGGTACATAAACGTCTGTTTAGTTTGAAACTTCAGGCTTTAGCAATAGTGAATTGGGCATTGTTGGACCTGTATAAAATAGAGTTTAATCAAACATTGTCCCAATAAATAGTAATATTTGTATTGTTATGCCCTCTTATGCCTTTAACTCGGTTTCATTTCTGTTACCCGTGGAGATCATCGCCAGTATTGCCTCGCTCTAAGCACTTGGAATATTCCCTGAGGAATCATTTGTACAGGTGTATCTCTGTCTGAGTTATATGCTATTTTAACCATTCCATTTAGAATGAATTTTTTTCATAGTGCCTTCTCAATCGGGTTGAGGTCTTTGCTGCCCTCTATCGTTCATATACCTCTTCCTTTCCTTTCTAGCCACTAATGCGAAAATAGGCTGGTTTACCAACTAACGCTCGTGAAAATCGATGTAATGTTGTCGGTTACTAACACGCAACCAGAACTCTCTAGAAGGACTTCAACATAGTGACGACCACCGCTCAACGCTTTTTGCTTTCTTGAAGAAATTATGTTTCCTTAATACTGCATCTTCCTTAACAGGTGACACTTCTCGCAGAAACGTAATATCCTCTCTATATGCGTCAGTGGCAAACAAGTCTATTTCTGAGGATTCCGTCATGCATCGGTACGTCGATTGATCATTCCTGCCCACTCTCCAACAACTTATTTCAAGTACGGTACCCACCAATGCCTTTCTCTACACACTCGTTCTTTATTCAGTCTTGCGTTAAATGTATTTACCAATATCAACCTAACTTTCTTCTGTACTACATCTACCAATAACATCCCACGCTCATAATTGATCTTAGTTATATATATATATATATATATATATATATATATATATATATATATTATTTATAAACGTGGGATATTTATGTATATATATATATATATATATATATATATATATATATATATAATTGTTTTCTCTTGTGTGCGCCCATCCATATACGTTGTTGGGCATGTGTATCCGTGCGTGAGATGTGACGTACCGATCTAACGCAATGGCACATAGGTTGAGAATACTGGCAGTGCAGCAGAGAACGTCACAGGTGACCCACGCCTCGCAGGCGACCGCGCCAAAGATCCACACCTGGTGGTTGAGGTGGTAGTGAATGTTGAAGGGCATCACAAAGACGGCGACCGTAATGTCAGCGACGGCCAATGACACGAGGAAGACGTTCTGCACCGAGCGAAGCGGGCGGTGGGTGAAGATCGACATAATAACGAGGACGTTGCCGATCACGGTGAAGATGGTGATCACGGAGAGTATGAGCGCCACCCAGATGGCGGTCATGGATACGTCGTCAAGCGCCATGCTCGCCCGGACGACCCCGAACCGGCCGGCCCTGGGCAGGCTGGGCCAATTGCTTGCCAATCACCACCTACTACTAGCTGCTTGTTGGATCCCGCCTCGCTGATCCGATCAGCATCAAGCTGCAGTCGCTGTTCTTTTTGTTGCTGTTGATGTTGTTGTTGGTGTTGTTGTTTTCTTTCGCGGATGCAACAGCAGAAACATTTGCCGAGCTGCCGTCGTATCAGCTCTGTAAAGATAACCCAACATACACTAGGTTAGTTGTTTAAAGACGTACGTGAACAAAGAAGGGTTACTCTCCATAGAATCATATGGTTCTGAGCTCGTTTGGCGCTACAAACTTTAGATAAATATTCTTCTCACGAAGAGTTATCGTATGGTTGATGTTAAACATATTTAACATCAGTTTAGTATAATTTCCTAAATATTTACAAGAATATCACGATTCATTCTCATCAATCTCTCCAATATGTAAGAAATCTGGACGTCATCACTTAAAATCCTACACCTTAAGCGATTATTCGTCGGCATGGGTTCCAGTCTGGGGGTGCATATGTTATTACAGGTAGTACGTGCACCTTAAACAGTTTTGAGTATATATGTGGCTCCATACGTATAACTGAACGTGTAATACAATTCGCTCTCTGTGTTGCTCTTAAAACGTTGTCAGGTACGTGTTCTGTGGGCTTCATGATAATAGACGTTACTACATCAAGGTCTCTGATCAGCTTGTTCGAAGCAAGAAAATGACCACCGATGGTGTAATTGTACTCTGCATTTTCGTGACCAAAGTACAACGTGCTCTGCCATCGATAGTTGCAGGTCGGGCGAGACGGACTACTATTAGAACCAATTAACGGTATCCTGCAGATTTCTGCAGTTCTCGAATGAGCCTGCTTTTCTTTATATGTTAACATCATCCGTATATATTTTGTATGGCACTTTTTCGGAAATACTATACTTTAGCGAAATAATGTAAAGATTAAACGTTAGTAGTCCAAGAATGGTTCCTTGAAGTCAACCAGAGGTGGCTTTAGCCCTTTCACCCAGAGTATCATAAACACTTAGAACACATGGAAGGTCAGCTCACGTAGATGGTCATTTATCCGTGCAGCTATTTTGGCGCCCATTCTAAATTTAGGCTACACCTCGAGTAGTTTACTGTGTGTTACGGTCTCAAAAGCGGACCTAAACTCAACGTGTATAACGCCAAAACACCTTATGCGTGAACATGTTCCACCCAGTCAAACTGCGTCTCTAAGAGTTAGAGTGTGCACCTTCGGGCATAACCCGGGCTAAAATCTCATTCACCTTGCTATGACAGCTTTGACGTCTATTGGTTCTACTGCAGATGAGCTCGTGGGTCCCCCAGATGTTCACCTGTGTTCCGCACAGGCTACGCCTGTACCTCAGCTTTCCTTACCGCAACCTCAGACCGATGCAAATATATATATATATATATATATATATCAACAGACGCCGAAATGTAAATAAAGGACAGAGTCGAGATACGACACGCAAATACACGTTGAAATCCATGCAGCACTTAAACTAGTATTAAAAAAATCATGCCAATCGATTTAAATTACGTTAAAACACTGCTAAACATAGGTCGGTCTGTCCAATTCATATAGTAACCGCACACGATAATGGACCGGGGTACGCCCACTGCATGACTAGCGTTCATAAACGCTATTCATGAACTTTCATTAACGAGAAGGTACGGACGGTCGTCCGCAAACTGTCTTAGGAAAGCGCCGCCGAGCCGATAGCTTAACGATGAAAATATTGAAGTCACACGCGTGATGAATTGCGCACTTACATGCGGTAAGATCCCGGCTGAATGGCGCAATTCGGCGACTTAGGTCCACCCACAAGAAACGGCGCGCAGAACCATCTAACGAAAGAGGAATCACGATGGAAAACACTTCTTCAATGGGCTTACGTCAGGATAAGACACCGCGCCTTATCCTGCAACGCTTGCCGCGTCAAACCGCCAGTTCGGGTTCCTGCCAGGGCGCTGCTCCTATGCGACGTACACACGGAAACTAAACGACTCTGTGCAGTACTCGTAAGCATGGCAAAGCATTGAATAGAGTTATTCAGACTTGTGGCCTGTCGAAGACACTATCGCCTAAAAGACGATTAGTAGGACCGTTTAGATATATTTTCACGAGAAAGTGCGCCGTTATATATAAAATAATGTGAACTAGTCCACCATTTCGCCAAACGCAAGGGATGCTACAGGGGGAGCTACTATCACATGTGCTCTGCATATCGTCAAACGACATCAAGAAACTGCAAATAAGCCTACAATAGGCTAGTGTAGGTGAAGTAGAATGAGCTTTAATATTGCCAAAACGCTTGTACTCAAAGATCGTCGAGCCGATCGTATTGAAACACGCGGCTGTTGTTTAAAGAAAGCCCACTTGAGATTGTACCACACAAACAGAATGCCTAGGCGTTTTAGAGCACGATGCGGCGCTCAGAGTCAAAGTCCGCATATCGACGTTTTGTCTAGAAGGATAGCCCCGTGAACCGGGGTTTAAAAATATACAAGCTAAAAGTTTTATGATATGTTACCTACTTACTGCCAGAAGCATACCCGCCGAACGTGGGTGTGGAAACATACAAACCAAATCTCATAAACATGTTGTCAATGCCTAACAAACCTGAGACCCCTTGACATTATAACGTGCAGTTCTATTAAATCTGTTTTTGTGCCACCGAAAACGGCTCAAGTACGCATAGCCGATGAGAGAGGCAGTCAGTTGTGCAATTGACGCGGCAGTGCGTGTAGGTAAAATATGGTGTTTCCATGTGCCAAAATTCGCAATGCGAATGTTGGCAGTGATGATGGTGATGATGATGAGGGCCAGCGTTGGAACAGCATGGACAATTGTGCACGACGGCTGGGTTACCAAAAGGTGTGCGCACAGTGGGTTCCGAAAAAAGCTCAGCAACCGCAAAAGCAACTGGCTATAGGGCAACTAGTATTGCAACACCTGTTCCGGCAATATGAAGACCCCGTTTTGAAAAGCGGATCGTCACCGGTGACAAGAGTTGATGCCATCACTTCGAGCGGGACAGCATGCAATGCAGCGGAGACAAGGCAGAACAGCCTGAATGGAAGCGTGCGTCGTCACCCCCTTCCCCCCCACCTAGCAATTTCAAAGACGCTTTAACTCGAACGGCGAAGGACAAAGGTAAGGACTGGCTCTTGTCAACAGCCGCAGGAACTCCGAGAAGAGGAAATTCTTCGGCTTGTGAAACAGTGAGATACTTTTGCTCAGGCCTTCGATGATTATTCTTGAATACATATACATCAATGATACCCACAATGTTGTTTCGCACCTTTTTATTTGAACGCACCTTATATTTGCGTTTACGAGGACCGCTATAATCCACGACAGCAGGGATGCAAATACTGTGAGAGGAAACATCTTGGAAAATTTCATATCTGAGCATGCCCAATGTTTAAAAACATGGCGAACTATGAGATTATGGGAACAGTGACAACATGAGCACAAGTATAAAGATGCAAATATGTTGCCTGCATATATCGTGCTAAAGGGGGGTTATCTATATAAGGCCCAAAATTCCACACATCTAGTTTAGCGATTCTTAAAACTCTTAATATCACGAACAAAATGTTAACAATCCTTGAAACCCAAATACTCGTCTACGGCACATATCACATCATGATTGCTCTGATATATCTTTCTGGAAAGATACTTCATCTGGTTTCTAAACAGACAATAGTCACACTGGGTCAATTCTGTGGACGAATATGAGGTATGTTTGACAATTTGGAACTTTAGCTTGCGTACTTTGTCCATAGCAGGGATCTGTAAGGGCGCATTTTCGTGGTAAGACAGCACAGTCCTCTAGGTCGTAAGGCAATGCTGTGTTCCTTTCAGCTGGCCCAACAGTGTTGCGTAGTATTTCCCATTGCACTCGTCCTGTATAAAGGTTGTCATTAATTAACACATTTTGTTTTCTAGAAAACGATTGCTAAAACCTTTCTGGTTAAAATGTGCTTGTTTGGAAGTCCTGGTGGAAGACCTTTAACCGCATGCAGTCAACTCTTTGTCATCGGGAATCACTCATATCAAGTTTGTTGACTTCTACTACAGTTTGTTTGTCCAAACCGGTTTTTGGCCCAGAACGTGGACATGTATGCATCCTCGGTGCCCATACTACCTATTTTAAAAGCGAGATTAATTTGGTAATTGTAGTGGATGCCGTTGCATTACATCCGTAAACTGCATCTAATTTGGCTTTCATTTTCGCTGCAGTTATGTTGAAAAAAATGTTGAATTACATCACGGTACTTGTTTGTTTTATTAACACTGAAGGATCTGACATGTTTGAGTTGCGCGACCTGCTACAAACGCAATTCGAAACCAATCCACATGTTATTTATCATTGTTACTTTTTAAGAACGTCTCTCCGCGGCGCTGTAGTCTCCATAAGCGTTGTAAAATTGTAGACAGGAATGCTGCGAACTTTTTGATCCGCTTAGTATGCATATATACAAGGGCGCATTGGAAAGTTCTGATACATGTACTCTCCATATTTATATAAAAAAAAGTATATTTAATTAATTTTCGAAAGTGCTTTTATTCGTTTCAAAGTAATTCCCGCCCGCTGCAATGACTTGTGTCACCTTATTCCCCACTCTTCAAAACATTTTTTAAACGTGTCTTTCAGAATCGAGTTAAGTTGCTCCTGAAGGTTCAAATCGGACATTTCTCGACGGGCGTTTGCTGGAAATTCAACATTTCTGGAACGAACTTTAGTGCCGGTTTTCTGGCGCACAAAATATTCTACTGGCCAAGACTGTTACAACCATACGATATCTTCAATTCCACGGCTATCTGATATAATTCGGCGATTGTTGAATACGATAACACGAACTTTTTAACGTTTTGTTCTGTCATTGACTGACACTTTTTGAGTCAGAGGACTGGCAGCAATGTTTGTTCCAAAATGATGAATTTCCAGTAAATGAGTGCCCGTCGGAAAATGTCCAAACTAAACTTTCAGACGGTAGCGAAAGACCCTGGATTGCTTTAGAAAGTGACTACAGGAAACGAGCCATAAGTTTAGGGTTACGACATCAAGGCCTAATACTCCCAGTGATGCTTCTAAGGAAAGAGTTAATCGAAGAAATTCTGATAGCGCATATCTAACACCAAAATGATTTTGGTGTTGTTTTTTTTCGAATACAAGAAAACCTTCTTCTACGAATTGTTGGCACCAGGTGTACGGTCAATAAGGAATACTGCTTGAAATTTTGAGAAGATTGTGCGACTACGATCGGCAAGAGGCCCGAACCCTTGAGAGAAGACTCTTCTTTAACGAAACACTACGTGGCATATGTGTTCAAAGCTGTAATGTGGTAACGGACCCGTATCACGATGCGTAGCATGTTCTCCTTACAGTCAATCACATCTAAGCCTGTGCTTTGCAAATCAGTTCAGCGTTTTACTTGGCGTCTTTTTACCTATAGGCGGTATCCGCAGATACGAGAGGTATTCCGACCAGCAACGTGTTATCATAATTTTGTCTACGATTATTACCCGAACGAGCGCGATCAAACAGCCCATAAAGCTGTGTTTGAGAAATAATAAAATAATTTAAAGTTTAAGTCCGTGTTCCATTTCACTGTGCCGGTCTGCTACCCAACAACAATAACAATGGCAAGTTCGAGACCCGGCCTTGCTGGTTGTATTTGCAGAACGTGGATGTCATTGCCCTGCTGCTACATATCTCTGCTGGAGAAAGCCTATATAAATCCAGTACGAGAACGCGATGACGATAGATGCATTTAGACGATTTAGACGATATCGTGCCACATGCAACTTAGCCTATTACGAGCGTCTAAAATGTGGTTGTCAGAGCGTTAATTTTTTTCTATAACGTCAATTGTATGCTGATTGAGAAACAGCAATTGAATCGGTTTACAACTATTTATTTATTTATATATATATATATATATATATATATGTTCCTCGGTTACGTACTTTTATTAAGAATTTGTTACAACGGCGTCAAATTCATTTTTTTCGTATCGACGTGTAACGGTGTAGCATATCAAACTGTTGTTACTAAGTTTTTTGTTTGTTTTACGTTAACACTAGATTACTTCGGTATGTTTGTGACTGATACCCCGCAAATACTCGTTTTTCGATCTTTTCGGCCTACCCAGCCGCTACCTGTTCTAGCAGAGCTGAGTCGTCAACACAGATCCAGTATGTGTGGGTTTGTGTGTGTCTAGGGAACGGGGGAAGGGTGAGGTAACCCAATAAGTTGCAACGTAGCGCTACAGTAGTTGTGGGTTGCAATTATGACTTGCACTGCCGTTGTCATTGCTCTCAGCAGCCCTGAATGGCAGCCATTGTGGCTGTCAATACGCCGGAATGCATCAGCAACAGCAGCAGTAGCAGCCGACAGCAGGGCAACTCCAGAGACTAACTTGGTCTAAGAAGAGAATATCTCTTTGGTGAAGCCTTCATCATCGGGCGAATCTACCGTCCCCCCACGAGTTGGCGACCGGAGAACTTTGTCCCCTCAGCGAGGAGGCGACGAGGGGTCAGGCGGTCGCGAAGGGGCACTTTTAGGGGAGCATGAGCAGAGGGGGGAAGGCGAGCACTTAACAGCGCCGCCTTCGACGGCCTGACGTCGACGCACTACGGCTCCCGCTCCCCTGGTGATATCGTCGTTGCCGTCGTCTTCTCTCTCTCTCTCCTTCGAGATAGCGCGGAAGGTGGTGCTACTAGAGTAGCATCGTGCACACGAAGAGAAATCGGGTCGTATAGATTCTTCGATGTCGGCGCTCTCGAAACGCGCAACAGCAGCTTCCGTAGTCACCGTAGGGGCGCCGATCTATCGTGCTGACGTTGTCGGTGGCGGTGGCGGCTGTTTCATGCAACAAGTGGATGTCAAATAGGCCCCGTCGTCACCCCAGCCAGCCACCCCGTCGTCCAGCCAGGAGGAAGCGCAGGCAGTCATCGCCTTGTGTCTTCTCGATCGTTCGTAGTCGAATGTCTCAACAAATTGAGCCTGGCTGGTTGGCGGCGCAACTCAACCTTTCCAAAATCATCAAGTATGTAGATATCAACATGGTTTAGCAAGTGCATTCTAGGCCAAGTGTGCAAACGTATTGTAAATGATTAATAAATCATCACAATATTTTTTGCATATATATATATATATATATATATATATATATATATATTACTACAAGTTACTACGTGCATCCACATAGGCGCGTGTAAATATTTAAACCCAATCTGGTATTATTAAGAAGGATCGTCTTGAAAAGTCACGCCGGGATCGAACGCGTTACTGCTTGAGCCAGAATCGCTGGTTATCTTATTAAACGACGTCTTGTCGATAGATAAAACAAACGCCCATAAATACTTATACCCCCCGCCCACACCCCGCGCGTCCCCCTCTCACCATTTCTTCCCTCGTCTAGAAAATGGTCAATTTTTCGTAGCTCTTCGTTTGATAATATCTGTTTCCCTATCTTCTTTTTCCCCTCATTTTTCCTTTCTTCTTCCTTCACTCTCTGGTTAGCCCTAACTCTTCCTAATTCCTCGCCGGTCCTCTTGCCATAGTCTTTGGGTACATTTTCTCACACGTCCTTTCAACATACAAATGAAAACATTGTACAAGTCGTACCAGGCTGCGCCACTGTAACCGCACTCGTGTAGCAGGACCAGCAGCCAAACGTTTGTTAAACGGTCCTGACCAATAACCGTTGTGGTACATTGCTTCAATTCAGTCCTCGATATTCGTTCGATTCCGCAGTGGTGCATTTGAAGGACGCTATTGAATGCAGCTTGCATACATTGAACATACGTCTTCGTTTAGCTGTATATCCTAGGTTCTCGAGCGCGGTCAGAGCTGCCATTTTTCTTCGGAAGAGAAAAATGAGTCAGTCGAGCGAACGTAAGCGGCTGTGTGTGTATGCGTGAGAGTGAGAAAGAGCGACAGAAAGAGGGTGATATGAAGCATGATTGAGAACATGACAATTTTCGACCACCGCTCAACCCTTGCTTGTGCCACCACCATTTATCACACATGGGCGCGGCGACAGCTTCCATCTCGAACCCTTTCCATGTGGCCGCTATGCGTACATCTACTATTAATAGGCACTAGAACGTGGGTTCGGTTCTCCAACAACCGACGACTAATACCGCTTTGATATGGGGGGTCAGCAGTACGTATCAGGTAACCTAACATCTTATGTTACAGCACTACTCAAACTAATAGGAAAATATCTACTCTTACAGAAACAGCAATCTTGTTAAAAGTGACCACGGTTCATCGAGATGCAACTTTGTCGTTAGAAAGCAACTTACCTATCTAGAACGTGGGCCGTATCAAAGTACAAGGATATTAATAAGAATCCTTAAGGTTTGTTTCTTTCCATCTCAAATATATATATATATATATATATATATATATATATATATATATATATTTGTACGTACATTTGTTACGTCATATCAGGACTAGTTGATACTAGATTTAAGTCTGGATTAAGTACAATAGCATACGCTTATGCTGATCTATTTGTGACAGTCGTATAGTCAAGGTAGTAGCAGATAGACACAATAACTACGACTTGTGCCTTACAGCAGCTGTTATTAAACTGTTGAATAGTTCTATACACTTCGTCACACGGCATCGATCAATATCGATTTCATAACCGTATTGATATGCACGTGTCTCGGTTTAAAAACAGGTCTTCTGCTAATATAGATTCGTTGCACATATGCTATACAATCATGAATAAGGCAACCAAACAGCTTTTTCAAGATGTCGTTTTACCTTGTCAAGCTTTTTTGTTTATGGTTAGCTTGGCACCTAGAGGTAAAGGGCAATACATGATTTCTCATGAGATTTTGAGATTTTAAAATTACATTAGTTATAGTTTTTAAATCCATTAACCGAAGGTCTCCCGGGCCGTGGATAAGGATACCGTCCTCATCCTTATTTTTTTAATGTGCCTCGTAAAAGACAGTTTGAGCGTCAATTTCGCCTTAGAATTCGGCGACGTTCTTGAGTTCTGTGTTTGGTAAAGAAGCCCAAAATGAAAAAAAAATAGAGATGAACATTCAATATGGCAAAACTAGAAGAAGTAATTAGGAGATGTAACGTCAGGAGGTCACACATTCATCGGTGAGATTCTGTGGTTAGTCCACGTGACCATGGTTAGTCCGAGTCCGTGATCTTGGGTCGAAGTGCTTGGGGTCGTTGACTGATTTAATTGGTTTGTATGTTATATCCGGCTTAAAGATAGACTTCCTCTACCAATCCGCATAACTTTTGCTTTTGGCATGAGTCATCATCACGTTCGGACACAGAACAAAAGAGTAGTATCTTTTGCAAAACCAGTCGTCTATGCAGATGACACTACTCTTGTGTTCCGCAGCTCAAGCTCCCAATTATCTTCGAAAACGCATAATATTTAGCACATTGGAACCTGTATTAAGGAGGGCATACCTTTATTTCCTTAAAACGACGAGGACGACACTTGGGCAACGGGCAGCAATATAGAGCGCAGAGGACACCGTCAGCATTATGCTACACGAGCTATGAGATAGGACGTCAGTCAGGCGAAGAAGTTAAGCGTCAGGGTCTGCTACGCCGTGCTGGCTTCACTCGTGCGCTTGAGAAGAGCCATGGCTTTGCGGGACCTTCTGGTCTACAAACGTCTACAAAGCACTTCTGAAGCCAATTCTAACTTACGGAATGGGGCGCCACGTACTCAACGGCCCAAGATAAGCGTAGGGTCTTTCAAAATGACGCAAACAAAACTAGAGCTGATCTTCTTTGTTGCACAGGTGTAACTCCGTTGTACACCAGGCTCGGGCATGCAATCTTGATCAGCGGACACAAGTAAAGATCAGCGGACACATTAAAAGCCCATAAGGTGCAATACAATGATTTTCCTTCAGATTGTCCTCTCAACTTCTCTCCAACCCCAGTACGGTCGTCGCGCTACAAGGGTCAACCTAAGGTTTCCAGGTTCAGACTTACCTGTCTTCGACATTAGCCAACATGCTGCCCACCTTCAGAAATGAACTACCGTTAGAGTTTCGAAGTCTCAACTGGGTCATTGTTTTTGTTTTGTTTTCTGATCTGACTCTTGAAGCTAGTATATATTGGGTCTACAAAAAGGTTTTTTCGTTTTTTTTAATGATTCTCTGCGGACAAAACTAAAAAAAACTTTTTGTAGCCCTATATAAAAACAAGGTGTAACAACAAAACTTTTTATTGGGTTCTTATATTGTAGTACCCTCGCCTGAACCTATTTTTGTGTGTGCTTGATGTTTGAAACAACATATCTATTTTCCCTCCCTGTAAGCGCCTGATATGATTATTGTACATATATATATGTATATATATATATATATATATATAGTCTGCAGTCTGCCAAGTCTGCAGGACGTGAGCTCAGACTTGCCTCAATCGACCTCCGTAAGGCGTTCGACATGGTGAGTCATGACTCCGTCCTGTGGTCACTCCGGACTCGCGGATACCCGGAGGTATTCATTAACTATATCGAACGCTTGTACCTCTCATCTAAAACTCTCATAGAATTTGGACAAGAATGTCGCACATTTCGGCCAACTAGGGGTGTTAGGCAGGGAGATCCTCTGTCCCCCCTCTTATTTAATCTAGTTCTCGACGACATTCTTTCAAAATTAGACCAAACTAATATCGGGTACCAACTTACTGATGACTTCCGCCTTATGGGCTTAGCCTTTGCGGATGATCTCATCCTCCTAGCCTCCACGAAATCCACTCTCCAACGGCTCCTTAATATTGCGGACCCACTTTTAAAATCCCGAGGCCTTGAAATTAATACTAATAAAAGTTTTACTATCTCCCACCTATTTAATAGGAAGGAAGGTAAAGGTTTTATCAATACCGTATCAGAATTTAACGTTGGAGATCGGCAATTGCCAGCTAAAGGTATGAGCGATCGATGGAGATATCTTGGAGTCGACTTTGACAGCAATGGCAGAGTTGACTCCACCAAGGATATACTCCTTAACTTACTCAACAGACTCACGATAGCTCCCCTTAAACCCCACCAAAGACTCATATTTTTGAAAGACTTTCTCATTCCCCGTCTCCTATATAAACTGGTCTCCGGTCCCAGACCATCTTACGCACTCCTTAGTGACCTAGATAAAGAGATCAGAAAGGTTGTTAAGTCGAAATGGCTTAAGCTCGAAAACTCGGTGCCGAACGCCTACCTGTACACGCACACAGCACACGGCGGTCTGGACATCCCCTGCCTCCAAACATTCATTCCCAGAATCCGCCTCTCCCGCCTGACAGCACTACAACACTCCACGCACCTTGGGGTCCAATGGATGCTAACCACCGAGCACTTTAAAAAAGATCTTGCGAAAACAAGACTTCTTTGCGAGCGCTTGGGAACCTCCATTGAGACCGCTACACAAGAGACCGATTACTGGTCTCAACAACTACACAACACGTTCGATGGGGCACATTTTAAAAAAGCACACGAAACGCCCTTTGTACATTACTGGATTAAGGGTATGCCCTACCTATCTGGTAAGGAGTATTTAAACCTACTAAAGCTCAGGATCAACGCACTACCAACGCGTGCCAGATTGGCCAGGGGACGCCCGGGCTACAACAAACGTTGTAGGCACGGGTGTCATGCGCCTGAGACGTTGGCTCATGTCGCTCAGATGTGCGATATAACACACAAACAAACCATAAAGAGACATGACGACGTCTGTGATCGCGTGGCGCGTCTTCTCCGCGAAAGGGGTCATGAGGTGGTTCGTGAGCGAGTATTCCGTCGACCGGGCGCACCGGGTCTAAAGCCCGACCTCGTAATAACAACACCTACCGAGGTCTGGGTTTTAGATGCCGAGGTTTGCGGCCCGAACCGGGACCTGGCAAAAGCACGGCAAGACAAGATCGCCAAATATGACGTCGAGTTCCTAAGAGCGGCGCTCCCCTACCCGCAAAAACCTTGCAGATTCGGATCCATCACTATCTCTATGAGTGGTGTATGGGACTCCGAATCTGCGAGGACGCTCTTAGGGCTCGGCGTCACGAAGAGGAATCTTATGGATCTCACCGTTTTAACTTTGCAAGGAACCTTGAGGATATATCGCTCGCACCGGATCCATAAGAGCGGGGGCTACCATCAAGCAAGGACACGGACAACTGATTCTTAACTTCACGTGACACCTTTTTACCACCATTTTTATTAAGGCGAGCACTGCCGAGTGTGCAAACGTATTGTAAATGATTAATAAATCATCACAATATATATATATATATATATATATATATATATATATATATATATTCGTTAACTGTATGTACCTGTTTTAGGTTTGGAAGAACTAGGCAAGAAAATAATTTTTGCTGGAAGGAGGGGCGGAAACGTCTTGCTCAGAAGTGAGGATAAAATTTATAAAGGTGTGATTCTGCTTATTTATTTACATGGTTGTGCAAAATCTACGTTTGCGGGAGAACCAGTCCACGCACGAAGGAACCCATCATACTGACGTGTTCGGCGAAAAAATCTGAGTGACACCTGACGCAAGCTAGCGAAAGGCAAATGACGCGATTAAGGAATATCGTAAAAATCGGTATGGTGTTAAGAACCGTAAAATGTCGCCATTACGACCAAAAATGTACGCCCAAAAATCTATTCTCTAGCAATAGCAAAAATAGTGCCAATCATCTTCGTACCAAAGTGATGGTGCTGCGTTTCGCCAAGTAAGTTTTGTCGACAGCAATAGTTGTTATGTTTTACGTTAAGGCTTTTACGTTCAGAACCGTAAACTTTTGCCAAGATGCTTCCACCCCTCTTTCCATTGGGAAAACATATTTTCGTGCCGAGTCCTACCAAACTTTAAAATATGTATCTAACGTTCTGATACACCTATACTGATGCAGGCCACAATGCTAACAAGTATGCATGTCGTCACTTTCGATATGGCCGCAACTACGTAACGCAGTACAATCACTTTGGCACGAAAATGATGAGCATTAAATTTGGCATTGTCTGAGAATAATACAGTATTTTAAGGGCACATATTTGGTTGCAATAGCAGACTTTTACGGTTCTGAACGTGAAAACTTCAACGTAATATATACCAACATATCAAATTTCTATGGCATTTCTTAATGCTTCTATTCCCCTCTCGTTAGCTTGCGCCGGGTGTAATTCAGATTATGCATCATGCATATGATCGGTTTCTTTATGCGTTGACTGATTCTCTTGCAAACGTACATTTTCATAACTATGTAGGAGGAAAAATAGCAGAATAACAACATTTATCTCCACTCCTAAACAAGAAGTTTCCGTCCCATCTTTCCACTGGGAAAATTATTTTCTCGCCGAGTTCTAGCAAACCTTAGAATAAATACATACGGTTATGGAAGACCCTGTATATATATATATATATATATATATATATATATATATATATATATATATATATATTAATTAAACGCACCCCGAAACGGGGGGATATTTATTTTCCAGATAAGTTGTTACAATTGCGCGCTTGGCGGCTACTGCGCCATGCAAAAAGGCTGTTTACAAAGGTTTTCTTTGCGGTGGCTTTTGCGTATAAATTTGCGCCACTTCGTGTTGGATATATATGGAGCGTCGAGGTCTTGTCTCTCTTCGAGATGCTGCAGATTGTGAAAAGCTTGCCTTAGCGTGTGCACGTTCGTCCTTCACGATATATAGATTTTTTACAAGTGCTTGCTCTGATTGAACTGACTGTAGGATCGAATGTGAGCTGGCTGTGAGCTGAAGAATGTACTTCATGCAGCCGATGCATATCTTCTGGTGAGTACGCCGACGTTCTTATAATGTCTAGGCCTCCAAGAGGTTCTATAAATATTGTGCTTTGTGCATAATGTTGTGAGAGGCCATAGTTCAAATCATTAGAGATTACAATGTCTTTTATTATATGTGCGCGTAACACAGAGAAATGCAATTGCCAATAACATCTGATATATCTTGCATCGCTCTTTTAGGGACACAATAAATATATGGATATATATATATATATATATATATACAGGGTGTTTGGAAAAGTTATTTTCATCGCAGTAAGGAATTGTAGAGCTCGTGAAAGCAAATATTTTTCCAATGGAACATGGTCTCCGAGAAGTCTTGTTTCGGAATGAGAGTTAACTTACTACAATTTGTGACACTAGTGTTTTTGCCCGACATAGGAGCATAAAATGCTGTTGCGAGACAACCAGTCCTCCTAGACAGAAACTAAGCTCACCGTCGTGTCGTGTTCCTGAGAAAATTCTGCTTCTTCCGAAGAACATATAATGTCGGTCAGAAGATGCGACACGGCCGTTTAGAAGAGAATTCGCCAAAAATGAAGTGCTTTATTAGCCTTCATGCAAAATACCTCAACATCATCACCGTACGACCACTCGCGGTGCTCAAAACTAACACATTCAGGCAAATGCGCATTTCGTGACGATTACTTTGGTACCAAACTTATGGACATGCAAGCTAGTTGCAAAAATCGTAATTACTTCGCAAGTGGTTGCGGAGTAATTACGATTTTTCGGCGGGATGTCGAGATTAAGTGCATATGCAATGACTGTGCGGCGACGCGCTGCGGCTGTGGCGCGACACGTCGGCGGTAGTAAACGTCGCCACACAGTTATTTTTCATGCACCCAATCTCGACGTAGTAATTTAACTCTTATTCCGAAACAAGACTTCTCAGAGACCATGTTCCATTGGAAAAAATATTTGCTTTAACGAGCTCTACAATTCCTTACTACGATGAAACACATGTTTCCAAACACCCTGTATATACGACGTTGCGGCTTGCTCCTCGGAGAGTAGTTTGCTAGTCATGGCTGTCATCAACCGAGGAGTTGCCAGTTTGATTCCCGTTATTGATTGAATTTTTTTAAGCGATATTTAATAAGATTAGGTGATAGTTCATATTACTGAAAGCTAGCGGCCATACTGCCACAAAGGCTGTTAAGAAAATCATAGATACCCCGACACGCCCGTCATTAAAGATATGTTTCACGGCGCTTTCAAGCCCGTAGAAGACAGAGGATAGTCTATGATTACAAAACAGCCTCCGTTTTTTGTTTGTTGATGGCTCGGGATATCTATCTCGTAATTTTTGTCCGAAAGGCACGTTTGCGTGCTGTTTGCTTTCAGGACCGATCTCGAAAACCTGAAAGGATTTCAGCACATTTCGAAAAGGTCAAAAACGTATAACCTCTGGCTTTGAACCGTCACATCGAAAATTTCGTTGAAATGCGCGTGGATATTTATGGTAACAATTTTAATACGTTTCGTTTGGTTCTGCTACCCGTGTCGCCTCTACCCCGGTTTCAGCACCTACAATTCGACCGTTCAAATGTTCTGTAATGCCACTCGCGTTACGATTTAGATTTCAGCGACTCATGAAAGCTTTGAAACGCGGCCTTGTCGGCATGTATTTACCTTGAGGTCTGTACGTTTGTTTAGCTTGTTTGTTTGTCGCCGTGTTGTTTGGTTAGTACGTGTTCTATCTTGTTTGCGCCACTTATCTCTATTATTTGTACTCTATTTTTTGGGATATTTCCGCCGTTTCTCCGCTCATACGCACTATGATTGAAGTTGATGCGACAAGTTTGCGCATAGTATGTTGTTTGTGTTGCTGATTCCTGTTGCACTCAGTTTGGTGATACCGTTGTGAACTTTGTCGTTTAAGCTGTTTACGACCCACATTGTGCTGGTGAGCTCTGGACGTATTGTTGAGCTTTTTGGCTAGCCCATGGTTTGCCTATTGTGCGTGGGCCACTTTCCTGCATAGGTTGCAAGTTCTTTTTCTAAGGTTTGTTTGCGGTTTGTCCCTTAAAATATGTGCTTTAAAAAACAACATTGGGGTAAGTAAAATATATATATTTGTTTATTTCGCAATAACATTGCATTTCAAAATGTTACATAATTACAATGCAGTTCATTATATACAATTTGAACACTTTAGCGACCGTCCCACCGGGCGAAAAAGTGCAAAGACCGCCGATGGGTCTGGCAGCTCGCTACGTGGTATTTAGCGCATATCTGCGAGCAGAACCGGCAACGACATTGATCGCTAACTTGGTGAAATCCTTTGGTCGAACATACCAAGTGATGATAGCCGAGCACAATGTACCTTGTGTACACGTGCCGGCTAGTGCATGCTATTCCATCCCAAAGCTCCCTGGCGAGGTACACATCCAATTGCGCTACCTCTGCCGAGGCCTCGGTCACCTTTCCCTGCCACTCCAACCAAAATTGCTGAAGTAGTCCTGTAATAGGTGACCTAAGCCTGATTCTGATTGTTTTCACTGCCGGCCCGCGACCCGCTAGCAGGTACACGAAGCGGCTTCTTGCCATCCGGGGTAAGCAAAGGACCCGCTTCATATATATTGTGAAACATCTCTCTAGCTGCGCAAAATTTGCCGCTGAGAGATGGTCCCACACCCTGCCAAGGCTGTAGCTCAACATTGGCACAATCTTAAGCTCAAAAAGACGCACAGCCGCACTCAGAGACAGTCGTCGAGGGTCTCTCACCTCTGTGTGAATAGAGGCAATAGCCGCCCGACATCTGTCGCCGATGTGCTGGGTAAAGGTCGTTCCCGTATAGTGTAGTCTCAGACCCAAATACGGGAAGGAGTTGACAAACTCCAGCGGTTGGCCACAACAGGGTATATATTGGGGTAAGTAAAAATACACACCTAACCTAAGATAATGCAATCTACGTCCGGGCGACTTCGCGCTAGTTAGGTATTTGCAACAAAATGTACATTGGTACGCGATAGCTTATACAATACACATAGGATATTGTAAATAAAGCGCATTTAAAAAAGACGCGATAGCAGACTATTGATATACATAAATGTATCATATATTATATATACTCGTTGTACGACCAATAAAGATATAAAAATATAAACATGCATACTAACTGGACCTTACCGTTTTAACTTTGCAAGGAACCTTGAGAATATACCGCTCGCACCGGGTCCATAAGAGCGGGGGCTACCATCAAGCAAGGACACGGACATCTGATTCTTAACTTCACGTGACACCTTTTTACCACCATTTTTATTAAGGCGAGCACTGCCGAGTGTGCAAACGTGTTGTAAATGATTGATAAATCATCACAATATTGTCTATAAAACGTACTAAAGACATCGCGAATAGTTAGTGAAAAGTGAGCTATAGCTGCTCCGAGCTACGGTACTGTGGCATATGCGAGAAACTAGTTATGAAGAAGACCAAGTAATGGATCGCGCGCATTAACACATTTATATATATATACCTATGTATATCAAGGAAAGCTGATTCCCTAGTGTGTGTTTTTCTCATATTTTTTGCGAACTGCTCTTGCTCTTTGTATAATAGGATCCGACGTCATTGAGGCTATCGATACTAAATCGGGTTTTAACGTCTAAAGATGCATCTACTTCAAATGCATGTGCATATATATATACATGGTATCTCATATCCGAGACATTTAGTTTAACAAAGTGCTAAACCATGCATCGTTTTGAAAGCAGCTATATATATATATATATATGTATATATATATATATATATATATATATATATATATATATATATATATATATATATATATATATATATATATAAGCATTTGCTCTACGGCAACACCTTGAAGTTCTGCCATTTCCTATCACCAGCTGCTCAATTAAACTTAAGATTCACTTTGGTACGAAGTAGTAAAGCTCTAAATTGTCATGGCCTAACGCGAAAGATGGTTGGCACCATCTTCCCTTGCTTCTTACGTTCACAAATGTGTGACGGCAGTACACCCATCGCGGATCGTGCATGGAGCCAAGCTCCCACGGCATCGTCTCTCGAGGCATTCTCAGTGACCACATCGCTCGCCAAAAAAAACTTTAGACTCCACGATGTTAGAAATCTCCAATTTACGTGTCGGGTGGCACTCAGCCAAACTCTAAAAAGTTTGCTGACTTAACAATACGTAAGGTACCCCATAAACCAGCTAGACAAGGAAAACTATGCTATATATATATATATATATATATATATATATATATACATTTATATGGTAGGTACACAACATGGACATTGGACAAATTTGCATTAGTCCCGCCAGATTTGTAGTGTCAGGCTGGACAGGCGCTGCGATACTCCATTGACACGAGCGGCAGCTGCAACGCTTTTGAGGACTTGGCTCCTGGGCTTTGCCTGAGCTTTATCGCTGTACAAACTGTCTGCAATGCTAATGCACGAACGCAATTAATCCTTCCAAAGGATTCCTGTACCAACCTAGCTGTGTTGTGATACGGTCAAATAGAGTGACAACTGCGATAATAACCTCAGCAGGACCAGTAATAATTGTAAAATGATTATAATAATAGCATTTCTATTGATAGCAAAAACCACAACTTCTTACATGCACATATATGCATATATATATATATATATATATATATATATATATATTTATATATATATATTTTTTTAATGGAGTGTACGTGTGTGTTGGGGGTTGTTTGTTTGTAATAAGTGGAAATAATGCACAAACAGATCTGAGAGTAATGCTTGCTTAGGAACACACGCAACTATCGTTATGATCGAGTCCATTGTTGCATGCGGCAATTTGTGGTGTACCACGACCGGCCAGCAAAGCGTCGTCCTTCCACCTGACAACAATCACATCGGCAGCAACAG
This sequence comes from Dermanyssus gallinae, assembly GCA_003439945.1. Lineage (NCBI taxonomy): Eukaryota > Metazoa > Arthropoda > Arachnida > Mesostigmata > Dermanyssidae > Dermanyssus > Dermanyssus gallinae. The sequence continues at coordinate 53,506 of QVRM01003929.1, forward strand.
CCGGTGTGTAAAACTGCGTAGCGGTATCCCACGGCACGCAACGGGAAACCGAGGAACAAGTCAAACTTTCCCGCGCCGATCTAGAGCGAAGATATGCGTGTGTTTGTGAGTAGAGAGAAGAAGGAAGCGAGAGAGAGAGAGAGAGAGAGATATTTGCATATCTGGCGCGAGGAGAAACACAAGAACAAAAGGGCAAGAACAAAACATAAGGGAAAATACGAAAACGTAGCTGCCACAGCCACTCATACTGCGCTATAATGCTGCTGGTGCTTTCTAGCGAGGGTCTCTCGGCGACGGGGCCTTACCGACGTCGTCGGCGACATGATTCTCGACATGTCTCTGCATCCGTGTCGATTTGTCGATAGCTCGCTTGCGCGGTAGTAAGTCTCTCCGTACTGTGCGTCAAGTTGATGGTAGCTGACGGCGGTACGGTATGGGGGGGTTTCTTCAGTCGCCTTTAAAAACTTAAATTTAATGGGGGGTGGATGGCAATGCACCTCCTTTTTTTATTAAGACATCTGTGCTCCCCGTTTTTTTTTCGATCATGGTCGATTTTTAATCCACTCTGGCATTTACCTTGTTTAAATTGGAAACCATGACAACCAATTTAGGAGTGGCCGGTCTGGGTCTCGAACCCAGGCCTCCCGAATGCAAGGCAAAGGCTTTTGCCACTAAGCCATCTTGCTCGGTGCTCGCAGCTTTTCGCGTTAGTAAGTAACGCCAGGGGAGAACGAGTGGAAGAGAGACAAACTTGATTTGGGCTACTTCGTCCGTACCAGCGACGTTGTCATCATTACCGTCATCATACCATTACCATTGTCCGCCACACAGTTGCTGTCATCGTCCTCAACTTCAAAATCATTGACGATGACATACACACACACAGCTCATTCGTGTCGCACCTCGGCAACACTCGTGCCGAACTCATGGTGGTGCACACGAGACAAATCAGAGTGTGGTGCTGCTGTTACGATTCTCACATAGGCGCCGCGCGAGATGGCGCTCGGCCGGAGTTTCGCAAACTCCTGCCAGGCAGTTCGTGTTGTCCGCTCGAGGGTGACGACTGTCCCCCTCTGCTCTTTATTCGCCTTTCTCTCCAACCTCCAACTCTCCAATTACTCGTTCGTTCGTGCCTCGTCGCTCTTTCCTTTCATCTGGTAGGCTATTAGCGTAAACTACCTAGGAGCATATACTATATGCATATATGTGTGTGTGTGTGGAAAGTCTGGTGGCGATCGGTCTAGGTAGACAGCAATACGCTCGTCACAGAGACGGCTCATGCAGAATGAACGAGATCGCCAGACGTGGCGCCCCCTCATGCAGCGGGGAACAAATTCGCCCCATCGCCAGACGCCCGCGTCTCGACTTCCCCCGTCAACGGAGCTCTATAGCGAATGCACTGACCTTCACCTGTGTGTAGTGTATCTGTACAGGTATGTGCATATTTATTCGGCATCCCCCTGGACCTTTGTTGCCGTTTCCTTAACGTTATTGTATGCATGAATAAAATATATGCATATAAGCAAGCAGCAAGCTATTGCACTGCTCCCATTTAACGAAAGCAATTTGTAAAGAATACTTCACTGTAGGTGCTCTATAAATGCGACCGACGTTTATTTTGCCAACGTTTTTTTCTGGCGCATGACTATCGACAAAATGCTCCATCTCTGATGCATGTAAAATGGTTGTAGTTCAAAATAAATGCTACATTAGTCCTACAGCTGTTATTGCATCTCCTCTGAGTTGTAATAATGGTTATTTATTATTGTCTATAATTTAAATATCGCCTTAGTTCAGATGAGACGCACGTTTATTTGTCCTACTTTGATTGCATAAAAACAAAGTACAAAACACCAGTTTAGCTGCAAACATCTTTGGCAGAGACTACAACTACCTTTTTCCAATACAGTTAATGTTACATATGATAAAATATGCCGCAGCCCAGAAGCAAAAGTCGGTGCCTTGGTCATTAAGAAGACAAACCGTGCTCGTTTGTGGCAAACTAATCTGCAATTCTGATTCGTCCCAAGGCAGATCTCGTGTAACAACAGCTTCGAGACAACCGACTATTTAGAAGCAGCCATTGCCAGTTAACAAAGACGAACAAATTAAGACTGTCATAATGACAGTGCGTAGACGCAGTGTGACGGTGGACGACAGCACCGTAGAGATTGTCACGTCTGCCCACTCATCCTATGATTTCACACGAATATAGGGCAGTTTCTACGTGCGTATGTTCGTTCGGAACACGGCTTGCGCATACCTAAACATATAAATATATATATATATATATATATATATATATATATATATATATATATATATATATATATATATATATATCTTGATGTATGGATTTATTACTCGCTTGATATATCTATCTAGCCATGCAAGTTACCCCTCCTATATCTGGAGCATGTAGAGCAGCAGCATAAGCGAACATGCTGAGAAATCTAGGGTTCCCCCCATAGTCCGTGTGGCATATAAACGTTGACAACGGCATGGTTTATCAGATATTTTCAATAAGTATCATTCAAAAAATTGAATAATAACAGGGACCGAACCGGATTACAAAAAAAAATAAACAGAACAGGAAAAAAACTGTATTATGTAACTCAGAATGTAGACGGCTGCACAGTATGTCTTCAAGTTTGACAAATCTTTGACCTAACCAAAACAATGGTTTATCGACTATTAATATATATACTTCAAACGGTAGCTTGACCTATGTCGGAGGCCAGTTGAACGTATGTACACACAATGCCAGCAAATGTCGCCACAAGTGTATTAAGTGGCTCGATGTAATATATATATATATATGTATATATATATATATATAGAATATATAATATATATATATATATATATATATATATCTATATATATATATATATATATATATATACTATCTTATACCGCAGTTTATGCATGGAAAATGGTACAAGCCTGGTACAGCAGTTTTTTACAGCGTAAGGCTTGCCAGGAAACCACTGGCTTTGGCAAGCCCTGGGTGATGAGATGAGAAAGTGTACAATAACGCCGGTAGGTCGCACGGTCAATGGGGTAGTTTGTCTGGCCAATGGGGTCGCTCGCATGGCCTCATGCTAACAAAGGTTAGCCAAACAGGGGTTGAGCCATTAACACTGGCCTAGACCAGCCTAAGAAACACCTGGAAGCGCCCGAAAATTGTCGGCCCAACGCGCTGGCGGCGAGGGAGGCCTCGGCTCACCCTGCGCGCACGAAGGCAGACTGAACTGGTTAGTCGTAAGAAAAGCTCGTTAAGCTAATTACGTAGTTGCAATAGTGGTAGAAGTCGTAGTAGTCGGCGACAAAACGAGCTTCCATATAACGCTATATATATACATATATATATATATATATATATATACGACAACGTACCGCTGCAAATCCACTTCTACACACTAATATGCGCCAATTATGTCACTATTTCTACTACTTTTCCAACGACTACACAGTTAGTGTGTGCGTAATGCCTACGATTATACTCCGCGCATTTACTTCGAATACCTCGTGTTAGTATATCGTTGGCGAATGCTCCATGGTTGCGCTACCGGTTGAGGCGTCGAGCAGTCGCCTATGTTTGGCTTGCAACATACCCACTGTTGGCTGACTTTGGGCAGCGAGCAGGCAGGAACGAAAAAAAACGTGTTGGGGAAATAAATGCATGTTGCTTCGTAAGGCCCCCCTCGCTTCTGGGGCCTGGGTAGGCCCTCGGCCGTGATGTCCCACCCGACCGGACCGACGGGATCTCGGCAATTTCTGCCAGCCTGATGCTACCCTAATTGCAGCTAGACAAACAGACCAAACCACCCTCCTGTCGCCTGTCTCGATCGAATGTCGAATGTCTGTCCGGCTTCACACAAAAACTTCTCCACTATCTACTTCTGCGGTCACTAATGCCGGCCGCCGCTTCGCTCCGCTTCGCTCCGCTCATCTCGTGCAAACATGTCGTTAATTATTGACCCCACGGCTGTAATAACCATTATTACCGTCAGCGTCAGCGTCGTCGTCGTCATCATCACTGATGTTGTCATTTTAAACTTCATCGGTCATAAGTGGCCTCAGTAGTACATTGCAGCGGCTGCGAATACCAGTGACGACTCACGTCGCTCCTAGGCTTCTCCGACGTCCTCTTCTAAACCTCTTCAAGCACTGCTATCGGAATTACAGATGTACATATGCTCCCACATACATGGATATATATATATATATATAAGGGCGGATGAACAAATTCTATGTGTTTGAATTTTGCCTGCAGACCGAAATAACAGGTTTATTTTATTTAAGTGCCATCAATCAGCGACAGGCAGGCCAGTTCCTGCTTATTATTTACGCTTGGCTCAAAGATGTGATACATATCACACATATAGGAGCCAGAAATAGAAAAGCAACAGATCTGCATCAAGTTAAGTGTTAAAAACCAAATTATATGCCGATTGGTAAGTGTTAGTACTTTTGATTTTAAAAATTGATTTGAGACATCAGAGGCTTCCGTTTGATTTCGATTATCAGAAACCTCATTCACCAGCTATACACGGGTCAAATATTGCGCTTGTTAAGCTCAGACCTAGACGACTGAACCCATAAGCTGCACGAACCTAACAACGCAGCCATGACGACAATCGAACAGTTGCATTACCTGGAGTCCCAGAATGAATCTAAGAAACAAAGACTCCTAACGGTATCAAAAGGAGAATTGCGCCTTTCTAACTTTATGATCCTGTGTGGCTCCGCGCTAGTAGCATAGTTGTCGCAGATGGGCCCGTCTAGATCAGTCTAAGAGCAACCTCGTAAAAAAGAGAATCTCTAATCCGCCACCGGTATAACACCGAAGAACGCATGGTCTCAGGATGAGTAGGGCGACTCCTCTGTTCGACAAGCAGTCAGACGGTGTAATCTGTTCGACTCTTAGTGACACTGCAAAAGCTCGTCTAAGTGCAGTGTCAGGCAAAGGTTTTTGTCTAGGTGCAACGTTCGGGGAGCTCCATCGTGTGCTCAGCGATGGGCATCTCTATAGTGTGCATGTTATGGGTCATGCAAACCTTAATTTTCTATCGGTCCCGCGACATGAGTACTTCTTCTTATCTTTCTGTGAGAGGGAACTGCCCTTGTTGTTGTATAAATACATTTCTAAAATGTATTAGAGGTTATTATTGGATCACGATTAATGATGCGGAGAATGCAAATTTTGCATTCGAGGCTTTTCAAGTTTTTTTTTTATTGTAAGTTCTTTGAGTCTGCTCGCCTTTCAAATTCTTATTGGACACCCCGAATTACGTGTATTCTTCTCTCCAGGATTGCAGCGGCTACGCTACAGTGTCAACAAAAAAGGTATTATTGGCACCGTAAGTGGAACACAGTGTAAACAAAAGCCGCCTATCTAAACTGTTGGAGTCGCTATCTCAAAGCGACAAGGAATTATTAGAGCTGCAAGGAATGTGTTCTCTAAAACAGTTTTAAGGAATACGTTGCGACGCCCCCTAAACATTCATTAACAAATCCTGTGGTAAAAGTTGGGATACTGTGGAACTACTGCCCGCATTAATACTGAAGTCTGACAAAAACCCTTAATGACCCTAAGGAGATAGCCTACGAGCTCAACCCGGCACTTTATGCGCTTAGAAGTTCCACGGTAGTGCATCTTGGATGAAGTTGTGGATAGAAAGCTCTGCTTGATTGAGATATGAGTAAGAAAAGGGCCACGTGCTAGCACTCACTGACGTTTCAATTTCCGAGGTCTTATGCGCCTACTTAGTCTTTGTTAATTCTTTTGGTCTGGTTATTAACGCAAGAAAACCGAATCTCGTTGTTTTCGTTTCCCTCTGAAGTAATGGCCACGTCTAACAACCTTTAATTCTACGCAAAGGAAGTCACATTTTTTTAAACCACTAATGCCTGGGATTTACTATCGTTAGGAAAAGTTTGAAGTAGCAGCCCCACCTAGATAATAAATGTTAAGCCGTAATCTCTGCGGTGCGTCGCTT
>QVRM01003930.1:0-37677 GCA_003439945.1 Dermanyssus gallinae
GTACCATTTGCGGTTCCTGTTGTAAAAATCGGTCATCTCTGGACGGTAACGGGCGAGAAAGAATGATTGCCTCGCATACTTTTGAGCCTCGTAGCACTGTCTGTTGAACCATCGTTTTGAGCGCCGAGTTGTGGAGGAAGCTACGCAACTCAGAATTGTTGTAGTCAGTTTTTTGCAAAGACTCTCTATGCTGAGGCCCTCTGAATCGAAGTTCAGTGTCCTAGACACATGGTTGATGCGATCTGGATCCAGCAATTTTCCGACGTATTTTCTCTTTGCCGTAGTGCCGTTTGTGTGTACTTTGAATAGCAAAGTTACCGGCAGGTGCGGCCTGCTACTAAAAGCTGTAATATTGCTTGCATATCCGCAATGTTGGATGTCATCCGGGCTTAGGTTGGTTACAAAAATATCGATTGTTGTGATGATCCTTGGTGCCCTTTAAAGGTATGCTGTGCTAGGTCTGTGATCACCCACATACCAAATTGGGAAAGAATATCCAGTAATATATGCGTTCTTCGTGCGCCCGGTTGGTCGAGACGACAGTTTACGTCGCCTGTCAAAACGGTTGGTTATTTAAATCAATTGCAGATAGGATTTGCGTCAATCGATCAACGAACTTGTATATATCTTCATGTGGGCTAGAGTATACGGCGACTATGTTAATTTCATCTGCCTCGAGAACCACTGAGTTGTTTTCAGTCAACTTACTCGAAACGGCTCCTAAAATTTCAATATAACAGACCAATACTCCACCACTGGGCCGGCCCCGACCGTGATTTTTATGAGCCGGGCTATTAGCTGAGTAGAACCCTGAAAGGTCAACCTTATTAGGCCATGTCTCGGTAAGAACGATAATATTGAACTTATTTATTTCCGATGGTATCAGCAGAGGTAAACCACTTACCAATGCCCTCGACGCTCCACTGGAGTATCTTGAGTTGAGACTTATTGCAGGAGCGGACTTGAGTTTCCGTCTGAAGCGAGTGGTTCGCTGCTGGCGGCTCTAAAAACGTAGTTGCCTCTGTAGTATGTTCGGGTACATCAAGGCATCTGGTACGGGTTCCAAACCCCATAGGAAACTGACCCTGATTGGGTGCTTGAACTGCCCAATCGGTTTTGGGAGTCTGCTACTGGGTCAATTGTTGCATATACGGTGACACATGCTGTTTCTGCCAGGCTGCGTCGGTTGTTGCGGCAATTGTACATCGTTTGCGCGCCAGGAACGACGATCGCGCCATCTTTTGGGCTGAGAAAGTTAAATCAAACCGTCGCGTATGTTCTGCTGCCTCATTTGTTGCCCGGTTTGAGGTTGACTCCCGTTGAGCAGTCTTCCAGAAGTTGGCAAGGAATTTCTTGTTCTTTCTGACTCAACGCGACGAACATCGCGCCTGCTCGGTCGGTCGCTATTCCAATGTGCGACCTTTGTGGTTTCGGGATTCACATATTGAGGAGCACTTTTTATATCAGTTTTGTTCACTCGCTCGGCGTCTTTTGGCTTTAGATTTAAGATCTTCGCGACCGTTTTCCCTATGATGTGCGCTATATTAGCGGTTACTTCTTCGCTATAATAGACAGATTTGCTCAGAACAGTATCGGTTTGGACGTTGGTCATAAGTTCAATGGAGCTCAAGTGCTTCAAGACGCTAAGGGCCTCATTAAACGCCCTACATTCTGTCGAATGGTTTGGAATTGAAACAACCATCATGCTGGAGATTGCAGATTTGGAAGCAAGGACATCTCTAAACTTGCGATTGCCTCGATAGCTTCGGGTTAGCGCCATTCATTGTATCAAACAGACCCGCCGTGAATAATTATCTTGTATGTACCCGGTTTGGCGTCAATCATTTGCTCCGTCTTCTGAAGAATGTTGGCAACTTTTTCATTTGGGTAACATTTGGACTAAACCCTGGCGTGCGGCCAAAATTATCGCGAATCTTACTGCCGCAGGTTTTTGACGGCAGAATTGCCCATAAGTAGGACCATAAGTAGTTTTATTCGATTGTTGTTTAGCGTCCCTGTTGACTGGTGCAAGTGTCGGTTGACTGGTTGTCACTTCCGCGTCGTCCATGCTTTGTGAGGCAGGCGCGGGTGACTCGCACTGTGTTCAAAGAGAATTCACCTGGTGCTCGAGCGATGCGATTCTGGAGAAAAGGAGAGCAATCGTCTCGCCAAGTGGCGCCGTGTGTTCTGATGACGCCAATTTCGGGAGCAGGACATCAACTTCGAGTGCGAACTGAGCGGCAGTTAGCCCTGCTGATGAAAAGTTGCATATATTGCACCGCCAGGCCTGCCTCGCCTGCGTGGTCATTGTTGTCCAGCTTTCAATATCTCTGCACTGTACGTGAAGGTGCTTTTGCAGATCGCACATACACAGTCACTTTTTTCCTCAACTATGATGGTTTTTGCAGACCTCACAGTTTAGATCGCCACCCATAATGGATGTTAATTACAAAATACAGAAAGAAAAAGAAAGATAAAAATATTGCAACACAGGCGTGACTTGCACCCGGTTCCTTTGTTCACGGGTCAAGGGCTTCCCGTCTTGTCCACGGAGCTACCTCGACATGCACTGGACCCGCTGGCTAGAAGACCGCCGAGCAGCGCAAAACATAAACAAACGTCGGTTGCAATGATGTTGGATCGGCTGTCAGGTTGAGTGGAGTTGGGACCCCGGCATCACTACCTGGCGCACTTTGAAGTGTGTTTTGTACTTCTTTCGACTCCTTGTGGTTTGTACTGTCGCAGTTGTAGCTTTTCGTTCAATTGTCACACTTTCAACAAGGTAAACGAGTCAAAATAGTGGGAGCAAATCTTGAACACGTGTACTCTGTACAACAGCTGATCACAGGCTATATATATATATATATATATATATATATATATATATATATATGAGATACTGCACGTAGAGAAAGGATGCGAGGGAGCTGCACTAAAGGATGATCAGAACTGTAAAAGCCAAAGGCGCCACTGTTTGTTTCGTAAAATACCGTCAGCACGTGCGGATAACCTCTCGCCGAATTCCTGCACCTCAGTCAGCACAATTACCTTAAATCTTCTGGTGTCCGCTGTAAATTCTCGTTGATGAGGACCACGCATCGAAGTTCCTATATAAATTTATCTTTTTTTTCACCGAACGGTTTGTCTTTTATCCCAAAAAAAATACATTTGTCTGTGTATAAACGTTTCAATAATTATACAAATATTAAAGTGGTTAAAGCTAAGCTCCAGTACGTACGCACCTTGTCTGTGCCGAGTCGCATCTGATAGGCTATTCAACGACGGTACCGCAGCACACGATGCCGCGTGGGGCATCTTTCACCACATCTTATACAGATCCATGCATCTGCAGGTGTGTGAACCCCCACACTCGTATAAAACGTGATGAAAGCCATGAACAGCAAAGCGCGTGAGCACGTGTCGGTTCGTTCGTCCGGCCTGTTTCCTTGTTTCAGAGGTAAGGTTTTGTTTTTTATAAGTAGCTAGCAAGGTTGCACGTGAGTGAGCGCACAGAAAAGTCGCTAAATTGGGAGTTGGCGGAAGAAATTCATCCGGTCTTTGTCTGCCTCAATCCGATTTAGTAACAGACAGTTGGTCACAGTTGGTTTGTGTACACAACGAACGAACTAACAAGTAAACTGACCCTTCTACGGCCCACAATTGGAGGCAGGGAATTAGCGGATGGTGGAACCAGACCGACATTCATGTGTTCGTCTGTTTTCGTGTGTGAGGAGGAGAAAGGCAGCCCCTCCCCCCCTCTCTCTCTCTCGCTCTCTCTATATATATATTTGCATTCACATATACAGCTTAGTAGACGTAGCTAGAGTTAGCCAAACGTTGGTCGCACAGCTTCAACTGCTCGGCCTGCTGCTCAACCAGGTAAGATTAAGTAGGTGAGATAATCCGACAGGTCGGCAAACTGTCGCACAGATACAGGCAGAGAGAGAGAGAATGAGAGAAGGCGTGTAAGCGTGGAGAAGTAATGGGAGGGAATAGCACTAGCGGTCAACCAGAGCTAGTAAGTGTGAAGACGAAGTAATTTTTAATTCGAGAAAGACTTCGTGGTTAAAATTGTAAATAATAAATATTTATATGCATTGCTTCCTTTCTCTCTTTTAATCTCTCTCTCTCCCTCTATATATATATATATATATATATATATATATATATATATTATTTGCGTAAGGGCGTATAGCGGAGAAGCGTGGGTCTTTGTGAATATGTGATGTACGTATGAAGAGACCGTAGAGGCTGCTCTCAACGACGGTCGTGACAGATGTGCAAGGACAATGAAGGACAACCTCAAGATGAAGAGGTAGTTAACCTCGCATGCCGAATGACAGGGCGACCCCGTGGCCATAGCAGCCTCGCTTTCCGCATAGGAGCTCGGCTGACGAGTCCGGTGCTGCAGCAGCTGACAATCGAGAGAGGTCAGTACACGGCCTAGGTGCGACTAGTTAAGCTACAGTTAGCGGTCTACCTGGTTCACTCGGGGCTTAGTTAATGCAGTGCATTTTCGCATGATTTTCGCACGTTGTCGGGCGACAACGACATGAGCGTGAACAGCGTAAGCTTTTCCTAGTTAGCGCTGGGCGAGCTGCTCGGTCAACCAAACGGCACATTGCGCACAGCCGTACTCACACGTGGGAGCTAGCAAAATTATTAGAATTTCGATGATATAATACATACAGATAACAAGAAATTACCTATTTAGTTAATTATGTAGATTTCCACTACTTTCTATACATTTCTACTAGTTCTATACATTTCTCGGGGGGGGGGGAGGGCATTCTTCGAAGCACAGCTAAGACACCCCAACGCGTTTTCGATGTTTTCTAGCTTTAATTTGATAGCTTCAACCACCGATTCGCGGCGTCAATCGACACGCATTTTTGTGGTAAGTGGAAACAGTCGTGCGGTTGTCACGTCGTTTAAATAGAGTGGGTGCTTCACCAGCATTACTTCAGAAATGCCTCAGTGTTTTGAGCACGGGGTGGTGGTTTTTTGGTGAGTTCTACATGACCGTATAGTTTACTATGATGGGACCTCAATCACGTTTCAAATTCTCACCTAGCGAAAATTATGTTATAATTGAGTTTCCGACAAATGCAGCCTTTACATGAGCTACAGAGACGTATTTCTTGCTCTTTTTAGACGTCCTACGGTGTTTTTAGTGCAGACCAAATGTCTAGTTGAACATTTCAAAAACTTCCCAGGCTTCCATTCGGCCATTCGTTAACCAAATAATCCCTTGATAAGGACACAATCTAACAGACCGTTGGCTCCCTGGAATAAAGCATCTTATATCAAACAAATGTTCAAGCAGGTTTTATTTTTCAAGTCGCAGAAACCTGCACGCCCTCCAGCAGCCTGCTATATTTCACCAGGTGGGGCTCTTAGATCGGGCAACAAAAAGCTCGGGAAAGGCAATAGATTCTAGCAGATGTGCTCGACACTTTCGCAATACAGCAACAGATGACAGTGCTAATAAGTTTAGACCAAGTTTATCTAAATAACATTTACTTGTATTAATAATTTTACAATGTTCGAGTTGATTCGTTAGGGCTTGGTCCCGTTATGCGGAGATTGACTGGCTACCCTAAATGATCCAGTTTAGGCTTTTCAAGCGCTGTCGACGGTTTACATCAGTGACATACGTGCAACATTATTGTTATGTGTACTTCCACTACTATTACCTAGATGAGGTGTTGAGTGCTATATATTTTACATTTAATGTATTCAGGCAATTTGGTTTATGCGTTTCTTTCTATATTTGGGCGAAGTCTAAGACAGAGTTATACGCGCAAATACCGGCATTTGTTGGTTTATAGTTGGAGAACGTTGTGTGGTAGAATATGACAGTAGGTGTATTTTTTTCTATTGGGTAACAGTATTTGTGCGTGCCTGCGACTGAGTAGCGTTCATTGATGTTTGAATGTAGCCCATCTACAGAAGTCCCAGTTATCCAATAATCTACAGAAGCCGGTAGACTGATGCGACATAAATCAATGCTGGGCAATATTTAGGACCTGAAAAAAGCTTTTTTGCTTGCACGCGGATAGCGCCACGATAAAGCTGCATCAAGTTTTGTGCTAAAGATAAAATCATATGTTCTATAGTGGTCGAGCAGCGTTATGGTGATTAAGCAGTGTCCCGAAACACCGTGTATACGAAGACGCGGCGGACGTAAAGAGATCGAAGATGACCTCAGTTCGGGAAGGCCTTCGACGTCAATAACAGAAGAAAACGTAGAAAAAGTTCGTAATATCGTAATCAACGTCAGGAGATAGCCGAGTAATTCGATAGTCGGCTATCTCCTGCCTGAAGAAACATCTTATGGAGCTGTAACACTGTTGACCATTATTTTACGCGTTAGAAGAATGGCAGCAAAGTTCGTTTCGAAAATGTTACATTTCTAGCAAATTTACGCCCGTCGAAAAATGTCAGGCGATAGCAGACAAACCCTGGGTTGTTTCAAAAAGTGATTACAGGAGGCAAGTCATGGGTATATGATTACGACATCGAAATCAAAGTCCCGTCCTTCCGGTGGTGTTTCCAAGAAGAATACCGATCAAAGAAATTTCGAGAGAGCAATGTTTGCCATCTGCTTTTACGTTTTATAAAGGATACTACCGCGAAGTTTAGAAAGATTGCGCAAGCACGTCCGACGCAAGAGGCCCGATCTCTGGTCAACTCTTGCATCGTTTCAACCTCTATTGCAAAAACGCACCGGCGCACACACCTTTACTGATTTTTTGGATTATGTAATAAAAGGTTGATTTCCTACTCGCCAAGCTGTCTTCATGTGTCTTTTTGCTGGCCCCAAGGATGAAAACAATTGAAAACAACGTTTTGAGACTATAGAGAAAATAAAAACATCGCAGGCGAGACTCAACTCAATTCCAAAAAAAGGCGTTTTTAAAAAATATTCTCATTTCAAATATGTATCAGAACTTTTCGAACTGTCCTCATATATAAACAGACTCTCCTAGAATTTGCCTAGCAAACTTTGAGGTCTAGTACAATTTGGCGAAAAAATAGTTTTTCGAATGGACCAAATGTCTTCTTTTGAAGCGAAAGCAAAATTACCAGAACGGGTTGTATCAAGTTTTAATTCTGACATATCGTGACTAAATCTGCGATTGCGAGAATTCCAGTCAACCTATCGACAAACCAATCATACCCGCAAGTTTGGAGGAAACTTTGCATCTGTTGAATTAAAATAATATGGAGAAACATTTTGCAATCTATTGAATTAAATTGCAAGGAGGAAACTTTTGCATCTGTTGAGTGAAATTATACGTTAATTCAAAGCAGAACAAATGTTTTATTGGAGATCATTCTTAAAAAATGGAATTCTTAGATTTTGGCTTTCACACTTAATTAGCCTTTTTTAGAAGAAATGATGACCGCCTCCTTGTTCCATTCGAAAAAAATTGTTGCGGATTTGTACAAGACCCCAAAGATCCTGGGCGAAGTTGGACGAATCCTGGGACACCCTGTATATATATTTCCATATTGATTACTCATTAGCTGGCAGATATGTTGTACGTGTGGCGTTTTCCCAGTCAGCCTATATATATATATATATATATATATATATATTAGTGCGATTACTTTGGTATTGCTTGATTTGGATTGGTTGACATATATGCTATCTGGACGAGTAGTGTTATCTCTCTCTCTCTTTCTCTCTCGATATATATATATATATATATATATATATATATATATATATATGTGATTCCCTGTCGGTATTATATTCTAGCGAAGCAAGTGCGACTCGCATGCTTTTGAAACCTTGAAGAAGAACAACGATGCAACCGCGGCCGCCTCCTTCAGACCTCCGAGAACGGCAATGACAAACCACGGCATCGGCGAATCAACCGCTAATCGCTTCTGCGAACTCGCCGTCGCCGCTGCCACTGCTTCTGCTGTCCTGTCGCTGCCGCTTTTCGCGCTTCTGGGGCGTCATGATACCTCGTAGGTGGTATGGCTTGGCTTCATCGCTGTTCGCTGTTTGGCTAGAATCCGCTCTATCTTCGTCCTGCAGACGCTGCTTTTGCTGATGCTGAAGTTGCTTCAACCGGTGCTGCTGAAGTTGTTTCTATTGCTGCTGCTGCTGCCGCTGCCGCTATCTGAGCTGGTTCCGCTACCGCGGGAGCGGGCACAACCATGACCACAGCCTCGTAGTGGAAGTGGAAAGTGGTGGTGGCAGCGGCGGTGGCGGCAAGACGGTGGCGTCGAGGTGGGCGATGAGAACAACTTCAGCTTCATGGCCTCATCCCGTTTCCCCTCGTCCGCGACGCTCCTTTCGACGCGCGTTCGGGCGCGATCGTTGCATCGAAGTTGCGACGACTACAGCCAGCGTACCCAGCTGTGGGCTTTACAAACGGGAACGAAAGAAAACGATATGCGTCGTTTCTGCTCGTACTACCGTTCTTCCACGCTCCTCAATACGTACACGTCAAAACGTGGATTAGCGCGCAGCCCATCAAATACATACAGCCACACATGCATGCGCGCACACGACATTAAATGCTAATTGCACCGTACTACGGAAGGTAAGGAAAGGCGATTCGGTGAAGCGCTTTCAACGGGTATGAGGACGGCAATGAGGACTCGACGTCCAACCATAACGACCATGATGTCGCCGACAAGGCTACTACAACCACCTCGAATACCACGATACCCCACTGCCCCTCTCCCCTCCACCTCACCGCGCAGTTTCCTCTACAGAGGTTCTAAGCAGACAGATTGACTCGGCCCGGGTAAACTGCCTATCTACGGCATCTGCTATGCAATTTTAGTTAAGATTACACGCGTAACTTGTAGTGACTACCACCACTGAGCGGCTGAGTGAGTACTTTGTTCTGCGAATAACCGGTGAACCTGAGTGCGCGAGAACCTGAGACCCTTAAACGGTCTCACCTAGTCACACTCGGCAACTGCTGCATTAGTGAATTAGAATGCAATCCAGCACGCACGCTAAACACCTAGCAGGTACTGAGTCATACGCACAATTGCGTTCAACTTGGATGCACTTCGCACAAGAGTGCAACTTTCAATGCGAAACGGACACTTGGCTTGCTTCGACCCAATCATTCGAATTGCAAACGCCTACCCTACGCCAGGTCGAATAGGTTACGAACAGTGAATGAAACAGTGATTCAGCGGTTTGGAACACCAGCCGTCCCGCAAGGCCAGTGGGCTTGGAAACAGAATTCCCAACCGCCTACATGTTGTAAATGTATACGCAGAACGTACAGACGTATATGTGTACATGGGTTCAGCCTACGTGAATGAAGGTACATACACTGTATGCGGGCGCGCGTGTATGCGTGACGTGCCTGTATATGGGAGTGCCTGTGTATTCCCTCTCGTAACGTGTATATTTACGTGCATGTTTATCCCCTCTTCGACAAATCGCGGCACCCCACCCGCTTCCTACGCAATGAGACGTTATGAAATGGACGATGTCATTTGTTCAGTCTATAAAATCTATAGCGCCCGCTAAGCTGGTCTTAACTGTCTAGGCAAAGGATGCCACGGAAAACACTGAGTCCAGAGAACATAAATATATATATATATATATATATATATATATATATATATATATATATTATGTGTGCACATTTGACCCGGGCCTTCAGTGGCCTAATGGGGCCTGATTCCCTGAGGCACGTACTATAAATAGAAGTCAATCCAATTTCATATTATATGCCAACCGTTCTATGATACACTCTTCTGGAGTTGCCCGAGGCAGATACGCAATTTATGAGCTTAAGTTAGACGACTTAAAATTTTATTTCTACTGATTCATATACTGTCATGAGTTCTACTGTGATCACTATGTCTAAAACCCACGCTCTGGAGCTGTGTTAGGTGATCCGTAATCAATGGGTTTATAATCAATTTCGATCGCTTGGAGAAATATGTTTGGTCTATGACATAAAGGTAAACATGTCTGCTAGGGCGCATCCTCTTCTGAGCAAGATATATATATATATATATATATATATATATATATTGCCAAGACATTGTCAATGTGTGTAGCACTTTAAATTTGCGTACGAATTAAGCAACCAGGTCAAATATTTATAGCTAAGAAATGACTAAGCGTAGTAAAAAATAGCTATTGCTAGCATAGCTCTGTATGTAAGTTATGTCTCCTTTAGTTGGCTACAGAATATTTCGTATTATTGCTTTTTAGCTTTTGCTTAAGTTTTTTTCAGATGTACGTATTACAAACACATTTTACGCAGGCAGGCACTTTAGCGTGTTAGTGAAAAATTGGCAACAAACATTATCGTAGGCATTTTATTGGAGTGTTCTTCTCGGCCGCTACTGTACCGCTGTGACACGTTCGCTAGTGTACATCTAGTATAAGCTGCTAGTTTAAGCTAGAAACTACGGCAATTAGCACAAGAGATGTCAAGACAATGCAATCGCCCTTTGTTCTAGCTTCGTCGGCAGGCGGTCACAGAAGCAGTCATTTACTTTCTATTGATTTTGCGAATACGCATAACCGTCACACCAATTTTCCTCAATATCTATACTCTCAAGACAAACGAAACGACGTAGAGATCTCCTGGAAAATAGTGTAGTTTTAATTTACTGAGGGTACTGATACCTAAAAGTCTATCCGTAGAACACACACAGAAAGGTCCATCTGCTTGTCCTGTGTTCATGGAAGAGAGATCGCGTGCGACCGTTGTGACCATCAAGCGTCTCTCTACAGTGCGCAGTTGAGCCGTGAGCCATAATTATAATTGTCGACCGAGGTCTCGTGAGCTAATGCGAATTTCCTACACAACTTTTTGCAGCTTAGCTGTGTGCACAAATAGATACGTACACACGTAAGTCAGAGACAGCTTTACACATAGAGCCAGCTTAGAGGAGTAAAAAGTATAACACGTCTTATTCATCTCCGTCGACCGGGGATAGCACTGCAGCATTGTTGCGGCAGCTGCAGGCATTGTCAGTAATGTACAGTGAATGCAGGGCTATAGGGCCGACTACTATAGCTGCTGCGGCGGAAAGTGGCCCGCGGCCAACGTCTGCCCAAAGTACAGAGAGCCACTCGACGAGGTTCGACGAGGCCTGCACCCGCCGCCACGAGATCAGCCTTGAGCAATGCCCCGGTGCCAGCCACGTTTCCGACGGTCACCGCAATGACGCACGTCGATGCCGAGGGGTTTAGTCTGGCTACCCAAAGTGTCACCTCCTATAGACTCCTGGACCTCAAAGGCATTTATTACGCAAGTAACCCCTAACGATGCTAGCTCGTAAAACACTGAACAGCTGAACTGCCAACGCTGCAGAAGTGCCTGCAATATACTCCAAGACGTCAGCAGAGGGTCGGGAGTCTGCTGCTCGGTGTACTTAATGTCCGGTGGGTAGAAAACTGCTTGCCGGACCGGCTCGCGGACGCCAACATTCACCGACAGGGCAAAGAATCGTACTGGAACGTTGCTGCCAGTTTGACCAGATAAGCTTTTGGACTTCTCTTGTAACTAAAGTAATGTTTCACTTTTAGTCATAACTGGTGATTTTAAGGCCGCGACTAGCGCATGAGAGTTCAACCCAGACCACCCTTGGGGTCCTCAGATATAACCGAACTATATATTTATATTCGATATACTGCCTAGCGGCCGAGGATTTGATCCTTCTTGACACGGGTGCGCCACCTTCTACATGACCGGGTGCACCTCATGCATTAATATGACTATCACACGCCGGGCAGAGACTCACAAATGCTTTAGTTGGAAGGTGCTACAGGAAGAAGGATCTCTTAGCAACTACTTTAGCATCAAACTCCGCATGCCGTCCGCTTATAACGGCAAATCCTCCAGTGCTGCATCCGCTCGTCAGACGCCAGCACATATCGAACACAGTTTCAGAGGCCCCTGAGGGCCCTTATAAGACCAAACGGTCCGCCGATTACAATAACGAGCCTATAGAGGCACCCGGGATGCCGCAGCGCGCCCAAAACACTGGTGAACCCTCACGCTCGGTCAAGTAAAGCAAAAGAGCCTATAGGCGCCGCGGCATCTAATCCGCGCCCGACGATCTGCGTTAGAGGGAGAGGCTGCCCGACACCACGCTCTTCTCCCGACACTCACCCTTTAATCGCGCCCCCTACCTGCAGGCTTCAAAGGTGCAGCACGCCTAAGCAGGTGAAATCGCCAGGTCCAGACGGTGTCCGGATTTCCGCGGTGTCGATGCTGATAAAGAAATTTCTAGAAGCATTTCATACACTAAAAGCCTCAATCCTCCCCCCTCCCCCGAGTTCGGAAATGTGCGACACTACTTCAAGACCGCAGGAGTGGAACCTGGTGCTACGGAGGGCTGGGTTGCCACAGCCCCTTGCGTGGTATCTTCATCTCGACCTCCTGGTGCATAATAGCACCTAAAAACAAACGCCTGTCGTACCTACGGCGGCATACTCCATCATATAACGGACAACACCCAGCGTCGATTCTCCTGTGTGGCAATAGGTCGAATTTCTGCGGAGATGGTTCAGAGCGAAGCGTATGATCTATATCACCCGGCTGCCCCAACATGCAAAGCGTGCACGTGTCCATCTTGGATCGGCCGTGGCCCATGAGGACCTGAACCGAAGAGCACATCAGTCACCCCCCGCTCGTCATACCGACTGACCTGTGGCACGCCGGCTGTCACGTTGTGCTAGTTTTACCCTGTCATAAGCGTCCTCTGGTTCAAACAAGAAGAAATTATCCGCGGAGGTAAGACGACATGCCTTTGTGTTCCAGCAACAACGTCGGAATAGCCACCCCAATGTGCTGTATTAAAAGCGTCTTGGGATAGAAGAAGGAAAGATTAAGAAGGAAAAGAAGAATGAATTATCTTGAGAGATTTAATAGTCTCCTGGTCCGCCCTCCGCAGGGTCCGTTGGAGAGCGTCCATCGTTGACAGGCCCCGGAGGAAACCGTACTAGTCACCCGACAGGTAATGGAGGCAATTTAGCTTTGCATTTAGGCGCTCTGTAACTATATTCTCAGACAGTTTGCTTACTGCGTTTAGTAGGCAAATTGGTTTAAAGCCCGGATTTGGAAGCGCGAGGTGCCGCGTTTTTGCGCATTACGCTGGGTACATTCCGTATGCCGACAGTCGGGTGCCATGCCCGCCAACTCTTCCGGGTGATGCTTTTGGGGTCGACGAAGCTTATTCGGCTCCCTGACCAAAACACTCTAGTCCAACGCGGAGACGCGCCTCCCGGACATTCTGGAGGGGAACGGTCTGCTGTCAGATCCCAGCACGAGTTTTTTAAGGGCTACTTAACTTTTGCTGCCATACGGCGGATCCAGATGCAGGTCGAACTCTTTAACCATTCCCCGCATAGATACCTTGCGATCCACCTTCGCTTAGAAAACCAGGAAAAAGTTACCTTTCACACTACCTAGCCCCTGACAGGCCTCCGCATCTTTCAGTATTACTTGCTTAGTATTAGGCTCCCAGCGCCATGGATCGGAAAACTCCCAGGACACACTGTTCTAAGTGCTCAGCACGGACGGAGCAGCGCGCACATCTACCCTCTTTTAATGAAGACACCGACTTTTAACTTGCAATGACGGAAACGCTATCTTACAGGAATACAATATCTGAAATTTGTATAGCTATACTAGAAGAGAAAATAAAGGCCGACTCCCTAAGGCTACCCCCTCTCTGTGGCCCCGGGAAACACACCGACCACGAACAGTATACTTACCCCTTTAACTGTTTAACATGATACAGTCCCCAATCAGGTCAGGGGGCGGTTTTTAATGGGCTGGCGCCCCACACTACCTAGCTTGTACAGTGGTTCCCTGTATGCAACCGCACTTTCTAGTTAGTCCCCTAAAAAAGACACTGTCAGTAGTAATACTACGTAGCGCACACGTGCGTAGTTAGATACGCGCTGATTGCATATATGGGCATTAGTACTTCTACTATATATTGTATATACACACACAGACTCACCGGCAACACAGCGCAAACACAGCGAATAACTCCATGCGTGTGCGGCCTTACCAAGCCCGATAGGAGAAGAGTAGATAGATAGGGTGTGCCTAATCTGCAAATGTTTCTACAATGTCTGAAAAGCCATTACTGTGGCGTTTATAACTTAGAGAAACAGCAAGGGCGGCAGCTGCAACGCGTCGCTGGCGGCACCGATGGCTGGTATTATGGGGGGTTTCGGCGGCGGCGACAGGGGTGATTGCGCGGTTGACTGGTTAGGCTAGGTCTGCTTCTGCTTCAGTTACTGATGCATTGCTACATCCCGACGCGGGGGAACGGGGGACAAACGCCTTGCTCGACCGACCCCAAGTAGACCTTCGGGATTAAGCACCTTCTTCGTCGAGAGATGAGAGACGACGCCTTATCGTGTAATATATGGCGTCCCGCTCGAGAACGTGTTCAGATAGTGTCGTAATGGGCTAGCTGTTGCTGCTACAGCTAAAATAATAGTCCCAGTTACAGCTACGCTACGCTGCTATCAACTAGTACTCTCGGATAAGAATCGCTTAGGTTGGCAAGAACAACCGGTCGAAGTCTTGGTACACCGTCGCCGTCGCCTGTCTGGCTGTTTAATTTTAACGAACACAGGAGAACAATAACTAGGCCGTCCCGAAAACGATTACACAGGGCTCCTTGCCTATGTAGCACATGTCAAAATATAGGTTATATATATATATATATATATATATATACGAGTTTTAAACATTTGTTAGTTAGTAGTTTTAGTTGATTTCTACTATTTAATGTCGTAATATTGCCGTTACACAGTAGTATCGGTTGAGCCAATAATAACTAGAGCTAGAGGATAATAACTAAGCAAGTGCAGTAGTTAAAGCAAAAACAACAAGTCTATGGAGCCTGGTGCAGAAAATTGGGCGCTGTCCAGTTGGAAAACTGCAAAAAAAGTAGAGTTTGCATAACAGTCTATACAACGACTGTCTTTATGACTAAATGACGAATGGTGAAAAACGAAGATTAGCTTGATACGCAATACGATAGCCAAAATTAATTTGCTCATAAAGCTTTGTGAAAAAATCTTTGCCAAGCTGGGCGATTTGCTTAGCACATCAGATTGTTTTTAATGCTATAGAAGTAGGGCGTCGAAAATGTTGCCAGACTGAATGTATCCAATCTGGATTTATGCGTCAGTCGGCTATACAACGAAAACCTGTTTCTCCTAGTTTTAAGCAGAATGTAACCAAACTCAGCCGCGGCCAACCGCTGCGTTTATGGAATTTCAGCAAGGATCAGCTACTGTTCTCGCTCTCCGCGTTGGACGGACCCTAATGAGATTATAAAGTTCCATCGTTTTCCGAAAACAACAGTTTACAAGATTAAAAGTGCGCGGCTACAGAAGAAGCAGAACCGGGTTCCTCAACAGCAGGCAGGAAGGTTCATGATAGACACGCGCGGTGTATGGTCTCCCAAACAAAGTGAGGCAGTGCAAAAGTGCATTTTGGATGATTCTTGTAGCTCGAGGCACGCTATGAGCTCCAAAATTAATGTGTTGTCGCGAACCACTCATCGAATTGTTCAGAAAGACCTTGGGTATCAGTCTTATGTCAGACAAGTTCGACAGACTCTCTCTGAGGATACAGCTAACAGAGTTGCTCAATGTCGCTCGATTCTTCTATGGCAAAGGTGTAGACACAAAAATCACCCAGCGAGATGACTGTTTGTTTGTTGATGAACCAGTATGTGTCCCTATTGTGAGATAGCACTTAAAGTTACAGCTTTTTACGTACATTTTTGAGTGTGATGTCTAGTTAAAGTAGGTAAGCGAACGGCTAGTTTTCAAACGTAGTTATTAACATTATTACAAAAATAGATGAGAGGTCAATCCACTCGGCATCATCCCTATCTAATTTTTTGTTCGAAAAGTCACTGCCGACAAGGTATTTCTTAACCTTCTTCTTTAATACATGTAAAGAAATATCATTTAAATATTTGCTTTTATGGATAAAAATATCGTTGAAATAATTGTTTTTATTAAAAAAAAATGCTATTTAGATGATTACTATTTGATACATGATTCGAACTAAGCAACATCAGTTATTTCCGATTAGGCAGCTCTACATATATAGGTGATCGTTTTAATAGAGAAAACAAGTAAACTTGGACGATCGGATGAGCTGTCGGGGTAAAATGGTATTTTCCATATCAGAACGAATAAATGCGATCACCATAATTACAAGAACAACGCTTTCGCTATTGCACGAATATAGTTGTTTTGCTTTTAAATACACTAATATTCTAATTGTGAAGAGCCTACATTTCAGTGATTTATTTCGCATTTTTTGCACGCAAAATGACCGTTTACTTGCCGATAATTCAGAAGGAGTCACTACTGTAGAGTAGAGCAAATTTCTGTTTTAATAACTGAAAATGTCGTTAAAATATTTGTTTTCATGAATTAAAATGTCGCAAAAAAATTTACTTAACTAAATGGAAACTGTTATTTAAATATATGTCATGTGATATAGACGATATTAGTTATTTCCGATCTAGCCCTCGTAATATGTACATATAGATGACATTTTTAATAGAGAAAAAAAGTAAACTTAGAAGATCCACTGAGCTTCCGAGATAAAAGTGTTTGCCATATCAAGATGGATAGGAATATATATATATATATATATATATATATCCCTGTTGCCTTGTTTTCAAAAACGCCGATGTTCTAGCATTTTTAAGTGTGATTTATTTTGCACTTTTTCTATCTTTACTTTAATTCATAATACTCTCCGTATTTGGAGTGGTAGTCAAGTGGTGGTCAAGGCACAATAAATACGTCTCACCAGAGACTCATTGGTATAAACTAGTTTTCCTAGTTTCT
This sequence comes from Dermanyssus gallinae, assembly GCA_003439945.1. Classification (NCBI taxonomy): domain Eukaryota; kingdom Metazoa; phylum Arthropoda; class Arachnida; order Mesostigmata; family Dermanyssidae; genus Dermanyssus; species Dermanyssus gallinae. Next base: position 16,859 of record QVRM01003930.1, read on the forward strand.
AGTTTGTGCTGCAGCTAGATTACTATATAGATATGTCACTGCTTTCATGTTTACTGCCTGACCAATATTGTTTTAATTGCAGTTTACAGACATTTCGCGCTGGACTGGCAAATTACCTAAAAATGGTCAGCAGCTGGTCATACACATACATATTTTGGCGGTCTCTGTTAATTTGGTGTCCGTCCTCTCCGGGAGATGTACGGTTCAAGCCAATCCTGTTGTTATTCTGTCATGCGTGTAAGTGCAAAAGCGTGACATGGACGTATTTTATATGCAACAGACGTCCCTGCCTTCTTGCCTGGTTGCGTGTAGCAAAATATAGAAGAGACAGTGATTCTCGTACTGTTGTTTGTTCGGCTTTGTCTTTTTGTTTTATAAACTCATTATTCAGGATTTGCGCGGATTTACTAGGTTTAAGACCCACGACCACTCTGGTTGGCCTGCATGTCATTATTATAATATTTATGCTGCTGTGTTCAATTGCAATAGTAAAAGAAACATAATAACTACCAAGCTCTATTGGCCCTCTGAGACCGGATTAACGGTGTTACTCGTCAGTTTACTGAGCAAGATTTATGCGATTGTCGTACGAAGCAATGACCAAAAAAGTAAAAACAAAGAACTGAAAATACTTTGGTGAGGCTACGTTTTAAATGATTCGGACGAGAGCCAAGCCAAAGCTCTCTCAATGGGGCCACCAACCGGAGTTTTAGTTAAAGACGTACGTAAAAGACTCGCCAAAAAGCACACAACGACAGGAATAAAATGAGAGATTATTCTAGACTGATAGCTACATACGAGCAAATTTCCTACCCATTACAGTCGCACATTAACAAACTCATTTACAGGAAAATGCACATGGATTTATCTGATAAATAATATTTAGCCCCTGGGCAACCTCCGCAGTACATAGGCTGTATGCTTTCGAGTGTATTTGCACGCACACATAAATAAAACTATGTGTATCATTCATTCATTTATTCATATGTCGTCATTGACGTGTGAAAGGAAGGACAAACCTGGATTCAGCCTTCCTGCTGCTCCTACACATCTCATTCTGGTAAAGTAAGAGTGAAAGCAACCTGCGTTAATGACACCTATGCGGTCATTACCGCCTGTGTCAATTAAGTTATATTAGACTAGTGTTCTTTGTCGTTCGTTCCAATTCGAAATCCAACAAGTCGCTAAAATAATAACAAGTCGCTATCTGGTCGCTAAAATAATAGCCTACAAAAATGCATCGTCTAATAATAATGTTAGAACGATTTACATCACAGCTGACGTTTCAGCCATTTGACTTTTTCTATAGCGGCAATGAATATGAGCATCGATGCAGTTAAAACGGCCGCTCATTAACGGTGTTGTTAATTGACGCAGTTAATTGGCCCCATGTGTTGAGCCCGGCGGCGTGGTGCATTCGCGGGCGCCTTGAGAGACCAGATGAGACACATAGGTGCACGGGTTGTATCCCCACCGGCGCACCTTTGAACTAATCGGATCCGTTTTACGAAGCAGTGCAGACGCGATTCCGTAGACGTTACATGTTAGCTGAGGGTCAGCTCAAAACAAATTCAATTAGTTAATGTGCTTTAGGGTCCGCCGGGACCCTAAAGCAGAACAAAATGCAGAAAAAGTATAGGGTGCAATTGTTTTATCTAGCGCTGTTTAGCGGCGAAATATCCTGAAGCCATGAAATGGAGTTACTGTTCTGAACATATAGCCAGGACATATATTTTCATAACTCTTGCAATGAAAACCTTGGGGTCTATCAGTTGGGATACTGACTATTGTTCAATGGTCTGTCTAAACGAGGGCAAAAAGATCACAGACATTTGGCGGGACGGCTGGGTCATAGGAGACTGCTGTCTGAACATCATAGAACCGTTGCAGCCATAGTGAGTCCCATATGAAATTCTAAAAATAATCAATTTCATAATTTCACACAAGACGATTGTTACGGAATTAACTAAACAGAGTGATAACTTTGTTGTTAATACTTGTAATAACTGCAATGTCACACGAGTTTAATCGGCTCTGTTCATCTATGTATCTAACGACGTCCACTTCTTTGCTATAGCTAGTATACTGTCTTGTGTGTGTGATCAAGACAGGGTTATAAGGTGCCCCGTGTCCCGCTTTCTCTGAATGCCTGTGGCCGCGTTCCCTCTCAGTTCCTTTTGTATATCCAATATTCCACAAGTTGCTTTTCGTTTGTTTACATATGCGGACGGCCGATAGCCTTCTGCCGGTTGTCTTGTTTTAACTCCAACGCACGGAAACCACTGGCTGTCCGTGCACGACAATCTCCCACAGGCAACGGTAACTCGTCAACGCGCGAATGTTCGTAGAGTATTAACGTTGGTAGCACTCGTTGTTACTAAAATTTTGACGCTGTTGCTATTGTCGTTGATTTCGTCAGCGTTGTTGTTGTTGTTGCCGGTGGTGTTGTTGTTGTTGCCGGTTATGTTGTTGTTAGTGTTGGTGTTGGTGTTGTTGACACGAGTGTTTTCGTGGTGTTCTTTACGGCGGCGATTTGTGAGCACCTGTTACGACCCGTTCTACCCTAGCTAATATTTCTGACACAGCTGCGGTTTCATATCTCTCTCTCTCTCCCCGTCTATCTCTCTCTTTATCTTTTGTCACTCCACAGTGAGAAGCTTCATTGTGAGAACTGGACAAATAGCGCGTGAGTACGGCCGTGCTGGCTAGCAGCGCTTCGTAGCCAATTAGCTGTCACGGCTGGAAGTCTAGCCGAGACGTGGCAATGATGAATGTCGACTCGTATGTCGACTCGAATGATGACAATTATCCGCTGCTGCTATAGCGGGCAACAAAGCTCTCGGTCGGCGCGGCCAGAGAAGGTGGACCTCATCGTCGATAGGCAGATAGACAGATGGGCCATCTGTCAGTGCGTAGTATCTATCTATCTATCGGATGAGATCCTACGGGCCTGCACGCACAAACCGGGGACGCCCCTTTCCACCGGCTCAATTGTACGTAGGTGGTCTGCTTACTCAGACGAAGAAGCATGGTAGAGACAACGACAACGACAACAACGACCAGAACAACAACAATGACGACAACAACAACAACAACAACAATGACAACGCCTTTACCGACCAACCTGTGGTGGTGGATGACGAACGTGGCCGTCAGCAGGATGGAACGATGCAGTGATACGATCGGCTCGCGTACGTATGTATGCATATTTGTCCCAGAATGCAGGACACAGGACACACACACAGTCATACGGATAGCCGACCCGCATCCCGGCGACAAGATACGACGTCCATAATTGAATTAATCGATTTTGTTGTGGGTCTGGGTAGGTGAAATGGGGTGAAAGAGAACGACGACGACGACGAAGATGCTTTAGAATCTGCACTCTACACTGGTGCAGCGTCTCGCTTGTAGTTTACATCGTATAACTTCATTCAGAATTTTAACATATATGTTTGTATATATGTATAAATATATATATATATATATATATATATATATATATATATATATATATATATATACATATATATATATATATATATATATATAGGCAACTGTAATACTAGCCACCGTAGTAGGTCGTAAACGTACACGTTTTAAATATATTCAATAATCAATCATTATTGGTTACAACTCCAATATATATATATATATATATATATATATATATATGCGGCAAATCTAATATTTTTTGTTTCCACCTGCTAAATGGCTTCGTCTCCAGTAAAGTGCCGTTCAGACCCCATATATTGAGCTTACTTGGCAAATAGTCTAAAATATCTCACTTTCATAGCTAGGCCAACTAAGGTTTGTATGAAGGGGGCTTTGCGGGACTCTGTGCTGAGCGAATGTTGATTCTTAGCTGACAAATGTATTTTCTTTAAAGCGAGTGAAGGTTTTTAAGCATCGAGTGTATGCAACGTGAAAACATACTAGTAGGCGCACAAGCGGGTGTCATATGAGCTACTAATCTAATCGCCTCATTTTCACAGCCAGGTTCAAAAAAGTATCGCTCACAATAAACAGAAAACGATTGTTGACTTGATTCCTACGCGATGTTTACGTCCAGTTGTGTATGTATATGATTTTTTATTGGAGTGATTTTCTGGTAAAATGCGATATGCCACCGGGCATCATTGTTAAAGCTGCTATAGTGTGAGCTTTAGATGACCACTAACATCCAGCTGTTCTCATCGCCTTTGTCGGAGACGACCGCAGTCCTTAGTCTTCTTAGAAAACCTGGCCACTTTAACCTTTCATTGAGGCTGCTGAATTTTGTTGTTGTTGTAGCGGCGGTGGCTTAGAAGGCTAACGCACTGTTCTAAACGACGCGTTGCCATAGCAACCATGGTTGGCAAAACAATCGCAAGTTCGAGCCCCGGACTTGCTGGTTGTATTTGTTGTCATGGTCCTTCTGCTACATACCTCTGCTGAAGAAAGCCTTTATAATTTTTTTTTGTCTAACGCTCTGACTACTACATTTTAGACGCTCGTAAATAAGCTGAGTTGCTTGTGGCACGATATCGTCTAAATGCATCTATCGTCATTGCGTTCTCGTACTGGAATTATATAGGCTTTCTTCAGCAGAGGTATGTTGCAGCAAGGCAATGACAACCACGTCCAACAAATTCAACTAGCACGGCCAGGGCTCGAACTAGCGATGTTTTGCTAACCGTGGTTGCCATGACAACGCCTCGTTTCGAATGGTGCGTTAGCCGTCTAAGCCACCGCCACTACAAATTCAGTAATGAGAACGCGATGACAATAGATACATCACACTAAATTTGGACGATATCGTGCTACAGACAACTTAGCCCATTAAGAGCGTCTAAAATGTGGTTCAAACGTTCAATGTGGTCAAAACGTTAGAAAAACTTATTGAGGAAGATCAAAAAGTGCTGCAAACGTTTTTTTCTATAACCCCGTGGTTCTTGACAAACACTTATCTACAACTTTCTGGTTCTAAAGCAGGCGTAACTATATATATATATATATATATATATATATATATATATATATATATATATATATATATTATATATATATATATATATATATTGGGCACATATATAGAGAAGTATAGTCACACAGCAGTCAAGGCAATAATAGCGGTGCATGTATACATATTTTTGTTTTGCTTTGTTTAATTCTTTGGTTAAACTTTAGTTGAACCCTAAATATACCTTTGACCTAGATTGGCTAACCAATGCCGATCGAGCCAATGTATGGCGGATAGCCATGACTAAAAAGAGTACCATCGTACTTCCTTCAAGTTGCATTACATGTTCTCAAATGCAGTAGACGAATTGACCACAACAGCAAGCAGTATTAACTGCAGATAGGATCGCGGTAGATTGCGGTACCGAAACAAATTCGTTATGTAACAACTACGGTGAGCGTTGGAGGCAATAGTAAGAGTAGCACTGAGCATAGCAGGGTCGCCTCGCCTCAGGTCCGGCTTGCAAACTGGAGTATGCGGTGTTCCATGCGTTCAAAAAAAGGTAACACCGCCAATCACGACACTACTAAGCCCTGTTTGACTTTGATATGACGCCTGGCCAATTGTTAGAGTTTAGGCCATCACTCAAATAATGATGATGCCACTAACCGTGTTGTACGTGTCTACGTATTATTATTATTATTATTATTATTATTATTATTATTATTATTATTATTATTATTATTATTATTATTATTATTATTATTATTATTATTATTATTACTAATATTATAAATAGTCAGCTTGTCTATCAACTTGATATTGTTTATATGGAGAGGTGGGGGAGGTAAAGTGGCAGGCCTCTAGCTTTGCGTTTGCGACTCACTTCTGCAGCAAAAACGTGCACGGAACTTCTTCGCCGTGGTCAGCGGTTGTGGCCGACCTGGCAACTTGGTCTGAGTGGATGGTCGGTCGGTCATACATTCAATTTCCTGGCGCCGCACACTGTAGAGGAACGCCTGACCCAGTCGCCTGGGCTCCTCGCTGGCTAAGACGTCCAAGAGCTACAACCACCAGCAGAGTCCCTCGTGAAGACGCCCTTTTCCCCTTCTGGCGTCCGGCCAGGCGTCTCACTCAACTGTGGAGTTCGCACAGAGAAAAGCACTTCAGCATCTTGCGTTCGGCGACGCTATGAGCTTTCTGCGTAGCTTTCCTCTACTCGGCGGTGTGGCCAGCGCCGGTGGTAGCCGGCGGTCCGACCTCATTCGCTATTTATCACTGTACTGTGTGTGAGAACAGAGAAACTGTCGGGCCACACCCTAGTTCGCCTCATCGATCATATCGCGAGTCGTGTTTTCGTCAGCAGCCCTTGTCTTGAGAGACGCACGTTTTGGATTTGAAACCACCAGTGTAGGAATTTTGTAAGCCAAGCACTCGGATATGAGCACGCATATATATATATATATATATATATATATATATATGTGTGTGTGCACGCTTAGTTCATATCTTTATTGATGAAGCACTTATATATAGGCTTTTCTTTTGTACATGTATAAATTGTCGTATATATCTGCCATATATATGTATGAAAATAGTTTAGCTCTTGCGTTTTCAAAAACTATAAATAAGCACAACGTTGTCGTTGGGACTTCTGAGTTTGACCGTTTCATTGCAAATGGAATTTAAAAGATCGCAAATGCAAGTGTGGATGTACATTTATATACGTGTATATATACATGTATATACGTTTTGGAAATACAAAATAAAAATAAAGACTCTTCTTATATATACGAAAATAGTTTATTTATTATTTTTCCTTTTTTTAAAAAGTATTTTTGAGGGATAAAACAAAGACAGTTGTAAACGCATATATTCATTGAGGATATACGTTTACATTGTCTTTACTTGACAAGTTTGGCCGTTTTATCGCGACAGAAATCGAAGAGATTGCTCCGTCATTGCCGGACGGTTTCCGACAGTTCTGCGAGCCAACTTACAACTACCCCAAGCGTGATGTTCATGAAACTTAGTGCCCTTGCAGACAAGATGATGGAGACCGACAGGAGGGCTGAAATATATATATATATATATATATATATATATATATATCCATTCTATAACTTCCTCGCCAGCCTGTAAGGTTTTCAGCCCGAGTCTTTTAGAAATAGCTCGTACAGTTAAATTTTCTGCATATACAGACGGGTCTGTCTATAACTGATGTGGATTTGGCCTATATACAGGTAGTTCAATAAGTTCATAGAATGAGCTTTTTAGAATTCGAATTTTTCGCGCTTCCACCGCTATTAGGAACTGCAACTTTTCGACTGCTAGCACTCAAAATATTATGGTGATTGGCCGTTGCGATTTCGTTTGATAGCTTTTCCCGTGCAACGTATCGGCGTGGTTTTTAAAAATAAAGAAAAAAGAGTTTCGAGTGGTTATCAAGCATTTTTATTTCAAAGGTTGGAATGCGACCCAAGTAAAAATTGGGTTGGACGAGACGTACGGTGACTCTGCGCCATGTTTTGCCACTGTTTCCAACTGGATTAAGGTGTTAAAAAGAGGTCGCAGGAGCACCGAGAATGAACTACGTCCAGGAGGCCAAAAAACGGCAACTGATGAGGAAAACATAGAAAAAGTGCGAAACATCGTTGGCACAGATAAGCGAATGAACATTAAGGAGATAGCGGAGGCATTAGGAATTAGTTTAGGTAGTGTGCATTTTATCCTATACGAAAACTTGAAGATGAAAGAGCTCAGAGAAAAATGGCTGCCGCATTTGCTCAACCAAGGCCAAAAAACGCCTGTTTTCGCTTCACAGCGAAATTTGGCCAAGATGTCGAACAATCCGTCGGATTTTTGGCGCAGATTCATGACCGTCGATGAAAGCTGGGTCCATCACTACACTCCCGAGACCCAAGAAGCATCTTGCCAATGGTGTGCACCTGATGAAAGACCTCCGAAGAGGGTGCGGACAACGGCATTGACCGGAAAGGTAATGGCTACAGTTTTTAAGACCAACGTAGAATAATGCTGGTCGACTACCTTGAGAGCGGTAAAACGATCACAGAAGAATATTATGCAAGACTGTTGGACTGCCTTTAGCAAGAACTCATCGTGAAACGGCCCGCTTTGCAGAAGAAGGTTGTCCTGTTTCACCAGGACAATGCTCCTGCACACAAGTCCCGGCAAGCATCGGCAAAACTGGCCCAACTGAGGTTCGAACTGAGGTTATTGAACAACTTTCCTATTCTCCAGACCTGGCCCCCTCTGATTATTTCCTCTTCAAACATTTGAAGAATAGTCTCGGTGGAAAGCGTTTTTCCAGCAATGAAGAGGTTAAGGCTGCTGTCAATGCCTATTTTCAGTCTAAAGACGCGGAATTCTACTTAAGAGGTATAAAAGCTCTGAAATCTTGGTGGGAAAAGTGTAGTGAGCATCTAGGGGAGTATATCGAATAAGATAAATTTAAAAACATTTGGAAAATTCTTGGTTTTCATTCTAAGAACTTATTGAACTACCTGTATATATGTATAATATAGAGCTCGGTCGTTCGCATAGACAGGCACAGTGTTCGCTTAATATACATTGCTAGAGTGACTTAAATTTTCCTGAAAACGTATTCGTTTGTTTGATTGACCTAACAGCAGTTATTGTATTTTGTTATAGTAGACGGTTTACAAAAGCCGGATACAAGCATTCTAGTAAATTATATGTCGTGCATTGCTGACCTCAATGTTGGCATGTACATGATTCACCAGCTTTATGGTTCGTGCACAGATTGTGCACACTTGTTATGGTGGAACACATGCAAAGCGAATCAGGCAGTAAAATGACGAGTTTCTATATGAGGACGCGTCCGAGGTGAGGGAATGCGTCATATAGAGAAGACTGGATCGACATAGGTAAATTTCATCTTCAACTTCTGAAAGTGCTGCATCAACGCCTCAGTGCGAGGCAGCTTGTAGCTTCGTTGCAAAGCCCTTCGGAAGAGATGTGTCCCAACGGCCAGCTAGACAAATCGGTTATTCTGTGAACATCCAAATTGCAAGCGCAAATATAGCAATGAGTCTATCAAATCAGCAAAGCTCGCTAGGCTGAGGTACGGCCGTATTGCTTATACGCCATATCCAACTGTAAGGGCCTACCTTTATACTAATGATAAGCTGCTTGTAAGGACTGGCGCACAAGCGTTTGGATACTGTGACATGACATAGGAACCTTACGAATTTGTTTTTTGACAAATTGTGTAAAAGACAGTCCAGTTAGTTGCAAGTTCGACACCGAGGTAGGCAAAGGGTTTCACATAGAGATATGATTTCCCTGAAGGTAAAGTCTATGATCGCTAGCCAGCCCTTCGCCTCCTATATTCTCCACATTGAATCGAATCTCGCAGAGAAGCACGGCGTAAGCAGTAATCGTCAGTATTCCTCTTCTAAATCCATGCTGTTCTTTCGTCGACTATTGCTGTTCGACGTTTGCCGAGAGATATTGAACAGCCGAGAGATTTGACACACAACGTAAACGAAACCAATAATTACTTGTCTCTCTCTTGGTTTTGGTGAAGTGAATTGTGCTGCGAGAGGAACTCCGCGTACGGCAAGGTCTTGGTCTGCAAGGTACTGTCGTGCGTCCAGTCTGCTGGGACCTAGAAGAGCAGTTTGGAATGCCTCCACCCGGTAGCTGCGAGATTTGCCCAGACACGGCACAAGCGAGCATGGCTAATATCGAAATAACACAGCTCAAGGAGCTGTCAACTCAGGCACAACTAAATGACGGAGTCAACGAGACGATGAAGTGGCACAAGGTTTAGGGCAGGTGACGACAGGCCTCGCCACTAATAAAAACCCAACCGCAGCTAAGAGCCATCGGCTTCTAATCTTTGAACAAGGACAACTATGATGTGATGATGTAGTATACAATATTTCACACTCGGCAAATGAGGTGACTGCCACCACATTGACACGGCCAAATCAAACAGCTGATCGAAACTGGCTGTTTGTGAGACATAAGGCGGCGAGGTAGAGAAGGCGGGGAGGAGATGCTTGCTATACGAGAGCCACCAGGCCCACTCTTGTCACCTTAAACACAATAGAAGGTTCCACGTGGCGATGATCAGTCTCGTATCGGCAATAGAATGCGTCCGCTGACCGCCCCAGACATCGCGACAGATGCAGCATTAACGGCAACGGCCGCAAGCAACAGTAAAAGCAAAATCACCTTGCTCGATCTACTTGAGGCACAAAACAGGCCAAGTGAGATAAATTCGTTCGTTTGCGGAGTTAGGGTTATGTAAACGGTGAAGACAGCAAAACTCAGCAGCGATAAACGAAGGAGAATGACAGACCAAGCGATTAGATTACTCTAACCGAGAACAACGGTCTAACACGATTGAACAGCGACAATTACATATAGTCCCAAAATGACAAATAACCAATAACAATTAAGATAAATTTAAAGTAGCATGACGTTTACTTATTTGCTTTTTGACTTGTATACTGTATACATTCATTATACAGAGACAAAACACCGAACAAACGCGACTTTAGTTTATTGAAATATTTGTCCCTCATAGTGCGACTATTTGTTTATCTCTCAGGAAAGGGCAGCGCTGCATAGACGAGTACAAATTAAACTAACGAAGCTTAACAATTGTATTCTATATATCTATATTAATAAACGTCAGTTACAAAAACAGAAAGTCAGTAACAATCCTTTTAGAGTGTATTTATTTAATATAAGCAGTATTTTTGCAAATATCGAGCTGTTGCTAGGTCCTCACAGCCAGCATTTGACGCGCTGGTTCCCACGGAAACCTGAATAAAAGCTCATCAACAATAACGGACTAAAAATTGACGGCTGTACAAAAATTGCTCATCTATAAATTAATCCCGAGCAGGTGGAGTAGCAATATATATTTACAAGAAGAATGAGGGTTGGCAAATTGAAGCACAAATTAAAAACGTAGAGATTTGCACGGTCGACAGGACTCTGAGAAAGACTACAATAGACCTAAATGGCCTCTATTGTTAACTAAAAACTTCATCCAAAATGCGCTTCTGTAAAGTAAAATGTACAGGAGACAAGAAAAAGACAGATAGAATAGGCCCAAACAAGCTCTCAATTGTGCCAAAAACATTACCGGAAAATCTTTCCACAATGAACTCATTTCGCTACAATAGTAGAGCAAACAAGCACGACAGATAATCCCACGATGGACAACACTACATTTACCGTGGACGCTCTTTCACACCCCCAACCAAAACACAAGTACCAACACAAACTAACATCTTATGTAAGGCTAAGGCTCCCGAGAAGAATCAATAAATACCATCATCAAATAAACAGCATATTATTAAGGAACACAACATATGTTCACACAGATACATAATAGGCACAGTACTCGGTTTTAAAGCAATATCGACAAGTTGTTGAAGAAGATAATGGTCAAACGACTATGTTAACACTTGGATGACAACAACATACAAAGCAAGCACTAGTTTAGCTTCACAACACGGTAGAAACAAAAGGTACAAAAAATATATACAGAAATATATCGTGGAAAAACGTCCAGATACCGTATTCCTTCATCTTTCGAGGATCTTCGACAATTACGCATGACCGCTTACCCATTAAAGCCAAAGCACGTCTTCAGGATAGAAGACATATCTACAAGTACGGAGGCAGGACGGCAGCATCATGTCACATCTAGTTTATATCCCGAAAAAAAATGCATAGAAACCTAATCGAGTCATATCTCTGCTAGGGAATCAAGTGCTTTGGTGGAAGATCCTTTGATAACGCTGTTCGGCCCCTGCACCTATGTGTCTGCTCCGGTCGCAATGCGCAGGCGAATACACCACGCCACCGGGCTCGACATTCAGATAACCAGCAGAACGTAAGTCTCCACCAAAAATATCGCTAAGCACGGTGCGTTATGGCCTTCGATCTTCGCTGTAAATGCAGGATTTGTGTGCCCTGGTTGGTTTTACGTCAGTTCCATACCAACACACGTGAAGGTGGACAATAGGAAGCTTGGCCTCAACTCGATAGATATACGAATGAAAGCATCGTCCAGGGAGCTACCCAAGACATGACAAGGTATAGCTGCAGGCGTGATCTGGCACTCTGTGTTAGGTCAGTCTGTTTTCTAAGTCACCAGTTGCATCGACGATCAGTCCGCGTAATCGCGGCTGGCCGACTGTGCCAACTAAAGTTATGGCTTTTCCGAATCTAAGTCATGAAAGATACCGCAGCGATCGGCTGACATGAAGTTACGATATCTGCCAGACCCAAGCCACCTTTTGAGACTGGCATTAATGCCTGCGTTCTCTTTTCGGAACTTTATTCGAAGTTCTGCAAAGAAGACAGCACACTTATCATATACTCGTAAAATGGTCGCAGGTCCCTTGTTAATTCGAGAGGCCGACTACCTTTGGTATGTGCATAAACCTCGATACCGATAAACACGATCGTAGCAAGAAAAGCCTCACGTGAAATTCGACGACTATGGAGAGGCCATACAGTCCGCTCAACAAAATGTCTCCCTTTGCTGAGTATAACTTTCAGCCACTGATGTTTTCAAAGGACAGCAGTCCCCGTTCTGCTTTTAGTGGCCCCAATTGCTGCCCATCAGTTGATATTTCCAAAAGTACAGTATTGTTCTTAATATGTATCTTCGTAGCCAGCCGCGGAAAACTGATGAACAGGCAATAGATCCATGCCGTTTGTTCAAAAGCAAAGGGCTTGGCTTCTAATATAAGAGGAACCTTTTCGCAGGGGGAGTTCGGCCCACCGTATAATGCCGATTGCACCAGCACTGAATTCTGCCAATGTTTTGCAGGCCGCCATAGTGTAATCGATAGCAAGTCAGATAATATTCTGTGTTGAATAAAGTCGGGCCAGCAGCCGGGCTCCTCGGGAAGGATTTGACAGCGAAAGGCACCTCTTGTGCGGCCTTCGGTGTCAGTTGGAGTATCGGAACCTGGAGTCTGGGTTCTGAGGCTATTGGGGGTTCGGAGACGTTTGTGAATGGTTGTCTCTAAGGGTTTTCAACGCATTATTTTCCTGCAAATATGTTCAATTGACGACATAACTCTCACCGAAGCAGTCAAATGATAATCTGTCACCTTGACAAGGGATTTACGGACTAAACATACGCGCCTGTTTAGGAGCTTTCGAGTAACATTTGTAGATGTGCTTGTGGATCCTGAGGCCTCCTTGATCGTAATTTTTCTGGGCAAGCGTAGCACCACTGGACAAAAAAAACAGTACAGAGCGTTCCACTCGCTGTGATCGTTATCCGAGACCACCTCTAGGACGTTTGAAAGTGAATTAGCTATCATCTGCCTAACTGACTTGGGAACAATGCGTCAGACGTGCGGTATTGAGGCGCTTCCAAAGTTGTCTGTAATTCGATTTAGACTGAGCTCCGCTTCAGGTCGGGCGAAGCCTATTGAAAATGTAGCACCTACAGACGTTTAGCTGCAATGAGGCAGGAAGGCCAGTTATAACAATTATCGGCAGTAAGGCCAATAATGGCTCTGAAATGGTACCATTTAGTGCTTCGGCCAGGCCTCAGCCCATTCGGCAACGAAGACATATCGTCCAGCAGGTGAGGTATAATTTGCGCTTCTTATTAGGTTGATCCATAACTCCGTTCGGATTTGTCATATATTTTTGAAGATACATGTCGTTACAACGGAAAGCTTTCATTGAATGCTGTATTGTTCACTTTGTTCAACTGCCTTAGCCCAACGTTCAGGCAAACTCACGCAAGTTTCTATTCCTCCAGAATTAATAGTCTATATACGTTTTAGCACCTTCCAAAGGATCGAATTCTTTGCCATTAAAGGAAATTTGAAGCGACCGAAACAGATGATAATCCCATGAAGCAAGGTCAGAGGAAAAAGAAGCAGGATGTGGCAAAATATCCCATCCATATTCCATTAACTTCTTGGTAGTGAGCAAATATGTGTGCGGTTTTGCGTTGTCGTTGTGGAAAATCACTCCTCGTCTGTTTGCTAATTTCGGCTGCTTTTGGTCAATTAAAATTGTCCAGTTGCTGATAGTATTGTATCGTATTGATCGTTTCATGGTTGCAACAGCCCATAAAAGATCTTCCCGTTTGCATCCCACCAAACACTTAACATCACTTTTCTTGTATGGGGTCCGGCCTCGGCAGTTGCTTGGGACTCACTTCCTTTTTAAGCTACGCTCTTCTGCGGACAACGTCCTTATAAAGTATCCACCTGTTATTCTCTGGCACTATGGTGCGGAGAAAGGGCTATCCTCGTTATTTATATTATATTATTATATATATATATATAAAAGCTGATCCCAAACTAGCACACGGTTTTCCAGTTGGCGATTGCTGAGTGAGTGCGGCACCCATACATCCAACTTGCTGACGAATCCCTCGGCATTAAGATGCCTTTGAACGGTTGTGTATGATACGTCGACAATGATCTCGATCTCGCGCAGCGAGAGGTGTGGGTTTCGTTCGACCACTGTTGTTATTGCAGCCGTGTCCACTGTCCAAGGCCGTGCGGGCCGGCCTCGGTCGGTAACGTCGAAGTCGCCGTTCTTAAAGCGGACAAACCACTTTTAAACTGTCCTATCTGTTACTTGCCTCTCCGCCATAAACTTTACGTATTTTAGTTGCGACTTGAGTCGCATGTTTTCCTTTCCGGAACTAAAATAGCATTAAATGACGAAAATGCACATTTAAGCCTACGATCTTCACTCGAGCGTTACAGTTTGCATGAGTTAGATATTCGAACGATTTTACGGTATAATACAACGCAGGTCTGCTCTTACCGCCATTTAAACAAACAACCCCTGTCCCAACAGTTTTCATCCTCTCCCGGGACTGCGCAGTATCGCGCATGCAACTTTCCGAACGGACTTATGGATCAACCCAATAATAACCACTTCTGTCACAATCACAGTGGGCTTTCTGAAGAGTACACCTATTTGCGAAGTGACCTGGTTTTAAGCAATTAAAGCACAAAGTAGATTGCTCTGGCTCTAGTTCCATTACGTGTGATCCTTAGCCAACGAACGTTAAAATGACTTTACGGTTAGACGTTAAAATTACTCTACTTAGTTGCTTTCTATTATCTGTGTCATTTGACAATTGACTCTCGTGATATCAACTTTAGTTAGCTCAAACCGTTCTGCACCAACACCTCGTTGCATCGCTGTAGAGCCATTTCCGCATCTAGATTTAGCCAATATTTATTCAGTACTCTCTTTGCTAATAATTTGTCATTTGTGTCCTACTTTTGCATTTGTTAATACCCGACGAACTACGAGACTAAGCCTCACTGGAAAAATAGGGAAGAGCTGACATAAAACGATGACCCAAGTACAGTGCAGTACTCATTGTAGTGTACTTGGTGAGCAGGGTCACTCACGTTTTCACTCACAACAGAAAACCGATAATAGTTTGTATCAACCGAGACGCTTCTCGCCGTCCACCCCCCTACCCGCAGAATTTGCCACATACGCTATCGTATGTGGCAAATTGTGAGTCGCTGGAGTGGTGCCCTCCAGGACGCACAGTTGGATCGATGACGCGCAGTTTGGACCCGTATTAGTAGACTCAAGCATCATGACCTTGAGCGTCCTTGAGTGTGACCATGCAGCCCAGTGAAAGTGATTGGCCAGGTAGATAGATTTCGGCAGGCAGTTCCGACATCCAAGCGGCGCGTACGTGTTTGTATATGTCTGCTTGAAACGAACGATCCAGTGGAGACGAGCATTCTGCTGTAGTGACAGGGAGCGAACCACCACGACGACGAAGAAGAAGCCGCTGTCTGCTGTAGAGACCCGCGCGTCGACAGGATGGATAGGGGACTGGCTCTCAACGCCTGTGGGGCGTTGGGAGTAGCGGGGGGGGGGGGATCGTTAACGCGAAGACAACAGGCGCCTGTCTAGTGGCACGCTAATTAGGCCCTCCCCCCCGGCTCCTGGCAGGGCTCTTTGCCGCGTGGCCCTTTCCCGCTTCGCACGTTCGGCCGCGTCGTCTCCGTCTAACCAATTCATTTTCCCAAGTCATTACAGATTGCTTGCGTGCGCGGCACCGTTACCGCCGCATCTATCGAAATCAGCGCCGTGAACGGAAAATTTCATCGATCGTTACGACAGATTCAACAGATTCAACATCCACTGTCGCTGTCGTAGGTAGGGCGTACGTGAAATAGACTTAATAGCTTTGATTGGGCGTATATATAAACATACATACGTTTATACACACTATATATATATATATATATATATATATATATATATATATATATATATATATATAAGCAATAACACACCCAAAAAATGAAAAAAGTAAAGTTAGCAGCAACGATTACGACAATATATATATATATATATATATTTGGGCGCATCTATTCGACCTATGACTTGATTTTTCCTGCGCAAGCACTCTCTACTCGAGACAGCCTGACCCATGTGCTATCCGCAAACTCTCGTTGCGTTCGAGCAGGCCCTTGCTTATCCCGGATCACGTCCAGGTACTTAATCGTAGGTGTGGATGTTGCTGGGTGCCCTTCCAGGCGTAAGTTTAGATCCTGGGTAGGACGTTTCTGGTCGTTTAACAGAAGTGCTTTCCTTTTTGTGGAGCCAATTCGAGGCCTAGCGTGTGGCGGTAATGTCGAATATTTGCCCACGCTCTGGTGGCTGGTTTTTCAAGTAGATTTTCGTTATGAGCGGTGACGATCAGTGCCAGATTGTATGCGCAAGCGACGCAATTGACGGGGGTCTATACTCCATAGTGGAAGATACTTGTTGAAACATTTCTACATTTCGTATGATATAGTGTGTGTGTGTATATCTACCTTACCAAAATCAAGAATTACCATTGTTTGTCAGTGTTGTACTGCTGGGTGCTACAATGGCTAGATCGTCCTAGTGCTTAATGCGTTGGGGTAGGACAAAGAAGCATGTCATTCTCACCAGACTTCAAGGCAATCTCGTCAACAGCAGGTTGTAAACTGGTCTGAGACAGTAAAACAGTATACTTACTAGGTACTTGACAAACAATTATCTAGTTCATATGCTTGAGACCGATCATGCGTTTCTGGGTATGCACGTGGACATTGTAAGCAATGAGTTTTACTCCTATATATATATATATAATGCGTATTCAATAGGTACTTACGGTATTACTTTGAGAGTACGGCAATAGGGAGCTCGGAGAACCCGGCTATGGATAGTTGGCCAGAGCCCGAGGGCGTAGGTTGAATACAGCGTTTATGCAGGCAGCATAGATAAGTAGATAAATATGGAAAAAAGTTCTCTCTAAGCACGTGATACTGCTTTCCATTATGCGATACGCGTCGCACGCCATACAGCCATACTAAGGTTGCTCTCTTTTAAAGCGAATGGCAAGCGAGAGGTGATGTAAATGTCAATAGCTTTGTCTACCAGCCACTATCCGTAATTAAAGGCTCCACGATGGGTCGGCAAACATTTGAAGGTATAGCCTTCCTTGCTGTATCTTCCTGTGGTCCCTTTATACGTTAGCTTGACAGCACACGCATAGTCCACAGGATTTCATTCCATGCGCCCAACACTTTCTCCTTACCGCCATGCTTCGCTTCTGTGAAGGTGCGCGTGTTACCTTCTTGAGTAGGCAGTACAGCGGATATGAGATTTTCGACCTTAGTCGCGTTCTCTTCCTTAATTATTGGCACTCTGCTACATAGCTATCGCATAGCTATTAAAGCAGGCAAGACTTTACAACATAGGTCGCATTTAATCAACATTTAATGGACATATATATATCTATATATATACAGATATATATATATATATATATATATATATATATATATATATATATATCAAGGCGAGCACTGCCGAGTGTGCAAACGTATTGTAAATGATTAATAAATCATCACAATATTTTCTATATATATAAATGCCGAAATATACTACGTGATTATTAATCTGCTTTGGCATCTTTTAGCAGCCGATAAGAGTACAGGTTCGAACCGACACCCTAGTTTTTGTTCTATTTGTGCCTTTCCCGAGGGGTCGAGGATGTGGGTCACGCCATCGTTATCGTCACGGAGGGCGCAGGTAGCTTAAAGCTTTGCCAATTTGATGCCGGTATTCCTTATAGCATTCGTGACCTTTTAGGATCTGTGTAAGCGAGCACGTAATGTCCCGCACATTCTAAAGTGAGGCCCGCTCTCACTGCGAATGCAGGATATTTAACAAACGTTTATAGATGCATATTTTGCTAGGTAAAATGGCATATTATATATATATTATATATATATATATTATATATAATATATATATATACATACATATATATATATATATATATATATATATATATATATATACATGTCCAACCTTGTACATCAGTGGCGCTTAGAGTGGTAGCATATATCACCTACGCGTCCATATATCCTCGAATATCTACTGAGTATTTGCTTTCTATTGGGGCAACCTGTTTATTATAATATCGACCTAGTCCCTTTTAACATTTGATCGTAAAGCTAGAGCCTCCGATGGGTCTCTGTCTCTGCTGCCCCCTAAGGCGGTGCATTATTTCAGAATATTTTCAATTGACTCATTTTCCTACCCACAAGCTCGACATTCTGTACTTCCCTCACCCTATACTTACCACCCTATATTCGTTCTTGCCCATTGCTGACTATTATACCCAATCTTCTAGCTGCGAACTCTACATTGCGATTCCACTTTGCTTTGATCCTTAGTGCCGTCTTCACCCGCTGCATCGGTTTAACTTCTCGTTATGTTGGCATACTGAATACTAAATCTTAGCTTACTTTGTACCTTCTTTTGTATCAATTTTGACAACCCCCATTGAAAAACTCCCTGATGCAATAAAAACGGCACTCCAATGCAAACCTTATCACTTCTCTTTGTATTGTTTCTAACTTCTTTCTCAACTTCGCGCGATGGACCAGAGAGGCAAAAGTCAATCATGGTACATACATGGCCTTCCATATATTCCCTGTTACATATTTATTAAATATATAGTAACAAGATATATATGGAAATACAAAAAAAATGCAGTACGGTATAAGGGCCCCAGGGGCCCTTATACCGTACTGCATTTCTTTGTATTTCAGCCTTTTCCTCCGTTATATCTCTTCTCGTTTAAAAATATTATCCCCTGTAGTCATTGCTACCCCAAGATGCTTGTACTGACGTAGATAGTTCAATTGCCTCCCCTGTAATACGAGCTGCATTTCCCCCTTATCCCATTAAATACCAAACTGGCGCTCTTTTTTCATTAAACACAATGTACGCCGATGACAACGAACACCCATCCCTGACCTCTTTATCGACTACAAACTCTCTGGATTGCCCGTATGCTAGTATTATTGTTATTCCAAACCGTGTTATCCTGTTAATTTATTCTAGTACCCCCATCCAGTTTCCCTCAAAAACCTTCTCCAACATAATTTAATACAACGTTGTCCTGCCCATCATATTATATGCTTTATAAGGTCTAAAGGCCCTGCCATACAGCCTTGTCCCGCGTACAGCAATCTCGATACTTCTACAACCTGAACTAATAAAAATATGATCATATAGACATATACTCTTTTCTGAATTACTGCCATTCTCCTATTTCCTATTTGTCTCTAGAATACTCTGTACTCTGTTGTTAAATGAATGAATTATTATTGAATACGTTATAGGTGTAGTTGAGATTGGTCGCCTGTTTTGTATAGCGTCATTATCTACTACCTCCTTGGGTAGCTCCCTCTATATATAAATCTAAATAGATTTGGATTTTTTTGGATTCATTTTGGTACCACGCCTTTGATCTCATCTGCTGTGGTCGTAATTTCCGTGCTAGTGTTTCCTTTTCTACACTGGATACGCCAGTGCTTGTAATGCTTGGTGTCCATTTTCTTTATTGTGTATGTTCTATCCTGTATATATATATATATATTATATATATATATATATTAGAAATGCGTTCCTGCGCTTAAGCTACCTGCAGGCTGGGGTCTAGTATGGAGTAGGTATAAAGATTAAAACGCTTTATTCAAGGTAGAAAAAAGATAGAATTTGCATATATGCATTGCCCGTCCATTTAAAGTATTATTCCTTACTCACTGGATATATATAGGGTGATGAAATGAAAAGGTACGAAACGACACTTAAGGTACAATTGAACGTTTTATTAGTAGCATTTATTACAGAAAAGTTGTGTGAGATGCTTAAGCTGCTCGCACTAAAATGGCCAGTACAGTTTGCTTGACCCTGAAAACATGTGGACGCATGTTCTCGTGGAGCAGAATCACTCCCTCCGTGAGTAGCTCTGATGGTTGTTCCGTGCTCGAGCTATTTGCTGAGTATCGGACCTCGAACTCTGCAACAGATGGTGAGCATCATCTTGCATACTGAGAACAAGGTTTTGAATGTTTTAAAGAACGGTGACAGCGCTCGCTTTTATATCTTACTGTTCCGCTTTATCTTTACCTCGGCTTAGCTTGAAAATACCAACTTAGTCACCGGTGACGATCTGCTTTAAAAATGCGGGTCTTCATGTTACCGAAACAGGTGGTGCAGTACCATACGTAGTTCCTTTTGCGGTTCTGTGTCTTGCACAATTGTTCGCACTGTTCCAACGCTGGGCCCCACCATCACTGCCGACATTCGCATTGTGGAACGTTGTTGGACACCACAGTCTCTCCTGTGTACTGCCACTATTCGGCGGTACAAAACAAGATGGAGGGGGGCCGGTTTTCCTAGCGTCACAAAGGTTACGAACCAGAACGAAATGTGTCTTGGAAGCCGGGTTACTCTTGCACCTTGGCTTGCTCCGCGAGAGATTTGCGTGGATCACAACACTATAGCTAAG
>QVRM01003931.1:0-47500 GCA_003439945.1 Dermanyssus gallinae
TCGTCGCAGCGGAAATATGTAGTAAGTAGCCAGAACGGCACATTTAAAAAAATTGCACACACTCCTAGACATCGGCAGGTTTGGCGTAAGCTTTGAAGCAATGAAAAACGCAGTCCCTGAACGTTAAATATTGGCTTAGAGCCAGCCCAGAGAGTATTTTTTTTAGGTTTGGGTTTAGCATGACCTCATTCTCGAACACGTCTAGCTGAATATAACTTACGAATAGAGTTTAGCTCTTGCAATCAACTTGTCTAAGTTCTATGTAGTTGCAACAGTTAAGAGTTTCGTCTAGCTGACCTTCTACATGCCAACGATATGAATTCTGTCTTTTAGGTATACATGTGTAATTATTTTTTTAAAGAATATTTGCTTGTACCTCAAGGACCATTTTATAACAGTTACCTTACTTTTTCGTATTGACTTCGTAATTGACAAAATGTAAATATGTTTTGATGTATTGTTGTACATACTTGTTAGGACAACCTCTGAAACGAATATTGAAAATAATATTTTTCGATGTTTATATGCTCGTTTTAGATGACAAGACGGTGCTTGCCTCTCTGTGAGTTAGTACTACTGAGCTGCTTTCGGGTGGTTAAGACACATATCAGCACTCGCAACGTAACTCCACAATATAGAATATCTACAAGAAGAGTACGGGTTTTGCCTAATAAGTCTTAGTAGTACCAGTTACAGGAGCTGTAGTGATTGCCTGTTGTAGTAGTCAAACAGGCATTCTCTGTCTCTCGGTCTTTCTCTTTGTTTATCTCGTTCGTATCAGGTCAACGCAAATAAGCATATAAGTGTGTTGATTTTACATATCTGTCATTCCCATTGTCTAAACTGCTTGTTTTTTCGTCCCCCTCCCTATGGCGGGCTCCTCGTCAAAACGATCGACGCCGATAACCACACCGTTGGCCAGTCATACTTGTTATGACAACTTAGTTAATATCTTGCAAGCCCGATCGGTTAAATAACGGAGAGGTGGATACAAAAAATCGACCATGATCAACAATAACAAAAACAACAAACAAAGGCAACGGGTCCGGGTCCAAGTGGCCAAAACAGCATCAACAACAGCAATGACTGTAGCCAAAACAACAGCAGAAAAACTAATGACTGATGAGAAGAAGCGTCGAAAGGCACTTCAAACTACTTGCACAGACCCGGACGTCGTCAAGCTATCGAGCTTTGATGCACTTGTTGCAGTTGATTTTGAGGAATGTTCATTTGATGACCTTCAACTTGAAGTCGACGACGACGACGACGAGGACGTCTTGCACGTGTTGTGGGCGCGTGCAAAGAGTTAGTGTAATGCCGGGCAAGCGATCGCCCCGATCCTATGATTTGAATCTGATCAGCTATGGACGGAAACGACAGACACCACTTCGTCATTATGACATTCGTCGTTGTTGTTGCCACCGTTCTTACTTTAATAAGATGAACATTTGTAAATATTTTTTTGATGCTTCATTTTGATGCTGACCATGGTAAGAATCATCCTGTCAGAACTGGCTGCCCTGAGATCGCTATAGGATCGCTGTAGGATGGCAGCAGAGAGAAAAATGCCTAGCTACCAGCCGTCGCTGTGCCTCGTGGCAGCAGCGCCCGACGTCGCGGATGTACAAAATAAGACCGTTGTGTAAACATATACATAGATAGATAGATATCGGAACCTGGCTAGGTAGGTATCGCCCAATAGGTAGCCGGACCGGTTGCCGATCGGGCCGATGTTGGCGTCGGGAGATAGTCTCGTGCGTGCCTCGAGAGACAAATAGTCCAGACCGTCGAAATCGTCTCTTCAACGACGACGACGACGACGACGACACGGAATGGTGAACTCATAGTGATGTGGGGGGGAGCGAGCAGGGGGGGACGGGCGGGGGGTCAGAGCCTGACGAGCGAGTGTGGAGCGGCCCGGGGCACAGAATAAGGTTAGAAAAAACGTGTTTGTTCTCTGGTTCTCCTAGTTCATGGATCATGGTTGATTGAAGATACTGCGCGTAGATGGACAGCAAGTTTGACAGAAGAACGAATCCATTCGATAGATTATGTCGGTATGCGGTCTCTGAGCGCTTCCAGCAATATGTATGTGTACGTATACGTTCGAAAGTTGATGCGAATACGTACGGAGGGAGGGTTAGCGTTCAGCGATGGCTAATAACAAACGATAGCAGAAATACGGTCAAGAACGAACTGTTGTTCTGTTTGACTAAGGACGGACTCTGTGGAGAGAGGGCACTGTGCGACGACGTCAGGACAATAGAGAAGAGTGCTGCGACTGACAAAAACACTGATGCGTAGAGCTTTTTGTGATGATCAGAAAACGAGAGGAAGTGACAAACATATACCGAGAGAGAGAGAAAAACAGACAAGGGGTGGGGTCAAAACATGAAGAAAGGCACACGCGAAACCATCGTGGGCACCAATAGACACCAATCACGTTTTGCGATGACGGTTGTTCCACACGGAGTGTGCTGAGCGGGCTTTTAATGCGGCCGTCCTCGAGCTGATCCGACACTGGATGCACTGTGGAACGCAGCTCATTCTGTCTCACGCGCGCTTCTCTCTGCCTCTCCGCCTCCGCTGGTGCAGCCAAAATGTAGCTCTGTTTGTTGGTAGCTGCAAGAAGCTGCTTCTGCGGATGAGTTAAGTCGGTTAAGTCGTCACCGCCAAATTGTCGTCGTCGTCGTCATCGTCATCATCGAAAAACGCCAACACCATAGAAGCATGCGACACTTAACGTCCGAAAGCTGAGCCATGCGTCACCCGCCGGAGCGCTGAGCCAGTCCAGGACATCCTACAGCCTACGCTGTGCAGCAGTGATGAGCAGCTGCACTGAAACAAACAAAAGCCTCTCGCGAAAACCTCGGATTTGGTGTCTCGAGCGATTGAGCAACTATTTCGATGTGCGCAACTGCACTCCTGCACTGCTTCATTCGGGGATACGGAAGATGTCGCCCGGTATCGGTCGTCAAATCGTCGAAGAACGGAAGGGTGGACGGAGGAAGGTTTTTCTTCCGCTTGAAGTGGAACGGTCGTGCGTGCTTTAGTGACTACTGACCTGGCTGACTGAATGAGAACAATGCCTACACGATGCCTATTTGGGTGGTTGTGCTTGACTGAAGTGGACTCCTCCTGACCTGAGTGAAAGATTCGCATCATCATCATCATCACGACCCGTCATCAACAGCCCCTTGTCGCCCGTACGAAGTGGACGGTAGGTGTTCTCGCGCAAAAAACAACGGCCCACTGAACCCGCTGAAGAGGAGGGCGTATATATACATATATCTTTGTGGCCAGATGAACAATCCCATCATGCATCTTTCGCGCTCTAGCAGTCTGTGTATCTTTTTTACCTCCTTGTTTCTCTCTGCTTCCTTGTCTGTCTGTCTGTCTGTCTGTCTGACGGTGGGTTCAATTTGCCTACTCGTGACTGCGAACTAAATACGAGATTCAATAGTCCTCGTCGTGTGCTCTCCAACCACTTCGAGCTTGTGTACTCGCACTTGATATCTAAGCGCGACTTAAATTGAGGACCTGTGAGCACTTCTGGCAACAGATGGAGTGCCCCCTTTAAATGCTCCTCGGGATGTTGCTGCTGTTGTTGTTGTTGCTGCTGTTGCGGTTGGTGTTACTGCTGTTGTGATTCTTATTGCTGCTACTGTTGATCACCCATCATTGTTGTGAGCCACCAGCAAAGGCAAAGGCGTCCAACCAACATTATACGAAGTGTCTTCTTGACAGCATCAGGTTGCGCGAGACAGACGAACCGGCTATCGGAGCGGTTCAGCCTCACTATCCCTCACGGGCGGCACGTGACCACCATGAGTACTCAGGCCAATACAACTATTAGAAGGTGGAATGGAGTCTTTACGCTCCTTAATTTATGTGCTAATCAGTCAATAATCTTCCGTAGCTAAGGTCAAGCGTCGCAAGGTGCATCTCAAATGCTGTTTCCATGAAATCAAGTGCTCCGTTTAAGTGTTGCGTTTTTGTAAGGGTGTGTGTGTGGATACGTATGCGAAACCAAGGATAGGGGGAATGTTAGGTGATAGAGATAGCAATAGAGAGAGAGAGAGAGAAAAGGAGGTTGAGAACCTTCAGATAAGACCGAAATAACTTAGGAAAAAATGGTAAGGAACGTTCAGCTGTACATTCGCCTCTGTGTATGTTGTAGTTGAAAAATACAGTCGAGGTGCCTAACCGTATTAGTTCATTAAGGCCGACGAATAACTTTTAGCTTCATCCTGCAAAACAACGAAGATGTGGTCTGACTAACGGGCATTATCACATGAACATATGAATCGCTGGCTCCAGTTACATCCTGGTGAAAAGACAACCATTATTGCATCAAGGCGACGCAGTAGTCAGCTGCATGACTTGCTGCATGTTGTTGTTTTATGTTGCTGTGATTCCTACGTTTTAGCTCATTTCATGTATCATAAATTCAACCCAAATCTGCAAATCAAAAGCACGATCGCGTCGAAAGGGCATGTGTCACGCCGGGGATCAAACTTGCAATTTCTGTGCCAAGTCGCCGACCATCAGCTTTTTACGGTTTACTGCCACAACTGCTTTTATGGCGCTGACTTTAGGTTGTGGTTATTGCGCTTGCTTAACTCAGTCTTATATCGATTGCTGCTGTGATTTTGCTGCAAGTGTTATCTTGATCTCGTATTGTTGTTTAATCAGATGATAACCAGGTCAAATGCATTTCACATGATATCACACCACGTTAGTTATGAAGTGTACAGATGTTAACATGCCACATGAGTTTGAATGATCTTGGACAGGGCCTAATTGTGGAATCCCTCTACATTTGTCTGCTCTTAATTAGAATAATTTTACCGATTAAGAACCCATTAACTAACAAGTAGTTCTTAATCGCTTTTTATTTCACAAATTTAGCTTTAATCGTTTTTGTCATAACTCCGGAGTATGCCACTGGGAGAAGAACATAATACCCTCGCCGGTCAAAGGCTTGCCTTATACTTTTTTATTTATTTAGTCATTCGTACTTATCTGACATCAAGCAGATGCCTAGACAGACTTAAACATACAATCAAGTAAAGGCCTCATATAATAAGGAGTCTTCGGGCCAGTTGAATAAGACTGCTGTACAAATGATACAAGAGTAATAAATCGCTGCACAACTTGCACCAACACGTCTTGTTGAGCTCATGGACACTTGGAAGCTTGAAAAGCTTGTGATTAAAAAACCCGTGCACGGCATATCTCACAGCTATGTGGCGTAGTGTTCGATGTAGGGCCTCCCAATGAGATGTGGTCATAGCCGCGGCGCGATAAAGACTGAGCTATTTCGTGAAATGTGTTCAATATGTCTTTGGCTCCTGGTGATTCCATAAGCGAGTGAAGCCAGATCAGGGCGATGTTACTGTTAAGTTATTTAGCTATATAGCTTCCATGTATACGTGTATAACGCCTAACGTGTTCCAGACTACGGCAAAAGGGAAACGGAGCGCTTTCGATTCCAGTGTCAAACTGTTTAGGGCGTAGGTTGAACCTACAATAATGTGTAGAGCGTCTTTTTTTAGAGAATACAAGTACCATAGCACCCAATAGAAGTTTAGTCTAACATTGTGACTATCTGGTTATCTTTTTTTTGGGAAGAATAATAAATGCACTTATGAATGAATCAACTGCGTCAGTTGCATCGAAACCGGCGATGACATGTAATGAAATTTGGTAACCATGCAGTTCAGCAGAGGTCACGCCTAATGTCATGCGTTGGCGATTAGGACAGTTTCTCGCGTATATTGAATTCAATTAGCCACGCTTCTCGGGAGTGTGGTGCCCGCTAGGGCCAATCTAGTAGAACCTGCCCACTCAGTAGCACTCCACATACATCTTACTATATTCATCAAGTAGTTTCGTATGATTCTCAGTTTTCCCAGGCAGTGGCACATTTCTGACCATAAGCGGTAGATCGTATAAAGCCATTAAAATGGACACTTGCCCACACAGACTTACTGCACACAGCTATTTTTGTATTTCTAATGCACGATACGATTCTTCTGTCAAGCTTGGCCACGCATCGAAAACAACCCCTTTTGGAGTAAAAGAGAGCCCAAGATTGCACGCGAAAAACTTAGCTAGGGAACAAACGTGTGTAATGCCAAATGCAGCTGCCTTGTCGGCGGAGGTCTTGGTTTATACACAACATGGTTCGAAAGCAAGTAAGTGAGGTACAGAAACATAGCTCAGTTGCCGCAGTCAAACTTAAAGCCTGGCCTCAGCCAATAGTCAAGCCATGTAAGGTGGGACTACAAGGGCACCTATACGACAAGATACGTGATTGGAAAAGCAGAATAAGCAAAATAAGAATTAATGAAGTAAGAACGTTGCTTTCTAAGGTGTGAGCCATTTCAATTTTGTCAAAATGTGTGCCTGCATTGTTGAATAATCCAAGGAATACACCATAGTTTTTAAACCTTCTGATGATCTTTGATTCCTGTAGGAAAGAGGGCGCCTATGATGATGTGTTATAGGCTAACATTTTGTCGTGTACTGACTGGCTTAGCAATTAATATAAAGCGCAAGTGGCGCTGATGATGCTATCAACAATCGGCAGACGATTTCGACCAAAGCGAAGAATTAGCCGATTTTAATCAATTTGTTGTAAAATACCCGAGGAATCGAATCGATCCCTAGAAACGAAGGAATTTCCCCTAAGCATGGAGTCTGTGGATAAAGGAGTTACCACATACATCTAAGCAAATTAACTTTTGTTAAAGAGGTTGATACAACCTTGGAGGGGGTGCGTCTGTCTCGATACATTTATCAATTCAGTTTATTCACCATATCATTGATAGTTACAAGTATGTCTTATGATTCACTGTTACAACTACGCAGGTATATCACACGTTTCTGCAGTGATTGTTCGTCGATTGACGCGCATCGGGTCAAGTGGTAGCGGTTAATGTAACATTCTCCACAAAATGTGCACACACATTCATAAAACGCTCCTTTCAGACAACTATAATGGTGATAACCATACCAGGTTCTCCTACTTAACAGTGTCCGATTTGTTTGTAGAGCCTTTTTCCACTTATCTGTGGAGAACGATGGTCCCTCTGTATAGTTCTGTATTACAAAATTAATATTCCTTTCTTCTCTAAACACATCGATACATTCACGCATGTTTCAACGTGTCTTGCCGTGTTGGCCTGCAAGAAATAACTCCCTATTCAAAGTAGCGGTTAAGCGTCGTCATTGTTGTTGTTGTTATTGTTTTCGTCGCGTATCTTCCGGGTTCAATTCCTAATTTTAGCTTGCCAGTTTTGCTATAACGTTTCTGTCCTACCGCCGGTGTGTACAGAGGGCAAACTTGCCCGAGTGCCCGATGACTGACTGAAGACTGTCCGTTTGCGCATGACTAAGGATTAGTCATTGAAACGTGATTCGGCATTAAAATGATGGCCCGGCTTAAATACAGATAAAATACATTGTTACAATACAATATTCGTGAGCATATCTACATATACCCACCAAAATGAACAAATTTCCTTCGGCTTATTTTGCAGCTCCGTTATCCGCAAGCTCTGAAGCTCAAAAGGCCGACCCCTATTTTCAGCCTATTCCAGCTTATATCCACAGTATTTTTTGCATTCGGTGTACTCGTAGTGCTTTCGCTGTTGTATTTGGATTCTTCGTCCTTCTCCTCCTGGTTGGTTGACGGTTTGGATCGTGCGGTGTTCGTTTACCGTTTCACTACCGTTTTTTTGTGCCGCGCTATGCCGTCATGCCGACACCCTCCGTAATCGCCGTAAGCCTCAAACAGCAACAACGGTAAGGGCTGCCGTGATGATCGAACAGAAATAGACAGAGGCGACAGAAACAGCATCCTTCCACCATTTCTGCAGGACGCAGAAAAGCTTTCCTTCGATGCGCCTCTCAATCGCTCCAGCCCATTGGTGGTCTCTATTTGCTATTAGCCTTTTCCACATGTACCATTTTCAATGTTCTCTTTTTCTATTTCTCGGTCTTTGGCGCGCGTACTTGCTGGCTGGCTGGTTTGGTATCTCCGTTTCTCTCACTGTTTCTAGATGTCTGTTCCTCGTTTGCTCTTCGAAAAGCATCAACGCTCGCCGATTGCTCGTGATGACAACGACGACATGCGCCATCTCGTCGGTCGCGCACGTTCTCGACGATTAGAGCAGAGGGAATGGGGAATGCTATATTATATCTATCTATCGATCTATCTATATCTATATACCTACACATACAAACATCTCCATCTACACAGAGGCAGAGAGCGAGAGAGAGAAAACGCGCGAAATAGATGGAGAGGTGAAAAAGAAAGCTATCTATGCGTCAGGGAAGGAAGAGAGTGGCAACAACAGAGAGGCGGCAGCAGCGTATCGCGTCCGAGAAACGCGCGAAACGACGCCGAAGGTGACGCTGGCGGACAACAACAAAACAACAACAACAACGACAATAACAACCACTACAACAACAACACCAACAACAACAACAACAACAACAACAACAACAACAACAACAACAAGTCGAGTAGCGCGTGCTTTTCGAGTGGCCACTTTAGATATTTGCTGTTGTAGCTACGGCCGTGAGGTGGAAGAAGATGACGACGACAACAACAACAACAACAACAACAACAACAACAACAACAACAAGAAGCTGGGCGGGCCGCGCCGCAGCGAACCGCCAACTCACTCACTCACGATTGGCGGCACATCGTGAACGTCGCCGATAGACATCTCGTCTCTACCGGCTATCGAGGGACGAAGCGTCGGTCGGTACGAACGCAACGATTGAACAGCAACTATCGATCATCATCATCGTCATCGTCATCTTGCTCATAATGACGACGACGATGGTGGCGCCGCCCCCGCTGCCGCCGCCAGCCAGTCCGTCAGCCGCCCTCCAGGCCAACCTCGCTGCTCACTGCTTGCCTTGCCTTGCTGGCTACCTGGCTGGCTAGCTGGTGCGGTTACCTCTCGTCGTGCCGATATGGGGCGACGCGGGCGACGGGCACGCCGCGACGCGTTCGACGTGCGTGTCTCGGCGTGACATCACGCCAAAACACACACTGACTGTCCATGGTTGTGCCTATCGGCGGTACCCGCCAACCGCCACGAACTTGTGCTTGAACCACGGTCGACCAGTAACGAGAGTCAAGTCTTCTTGGCTGTTTTTTTCTTTGTCGTGTTATTTACTTTAACTACTTTAGTAGTAATTGTAATTGTTGTTGTTGTTGCTGTTGTTGTTATTGCTGTTGTTATTGTTATTGGCGGTCGTAACGGTGATGTTGTCGTAATGTTTGTTCTCCATGATGATAATAATAATGATGATGATGACGATATTGGTAGTGGCGATGCTGCTGCTGCTGATTATTGGTTGATTGGTTGTCCCCTCCGTTACCTTAAACCGTTCGGGAGGACGAGAATGATACGACGATTTGTGTGTGTATCTCGAAGATAGCCATAGCCCGGACAAAATGGAGAGCAGTGTGGAGGGAAGACGTCGAGGGAGGCTGGCTGTGGGAAAGGCAAGGGGAACAAAACGATGATGCTAGCTAAACAGCTAGAGCGGGAGGAGAAGAAGAAAACACGCGCTACGATAGATAGACCAGAGCGGCAGATAAGAGGCTATCAGGCGGAATCTACCATCGGTAGAAGAAAGCCACACCGCTGGACAGCGGTCCTAGTCAAAGTTGCTGACTGGTAATCGGTCGCCATCAGCGACGGCAGCAGCAGCAACAACAATAACAACGAAATTCTAGCTATCTCAATGTGGGGGAGACGGTCCTTAGGAGATGAGATAATCTTTTCAGAACATTTCAAATTGGGTTAAGGTTTCTAAGCTAAAAAACAAACAATTCACAGCAAGAGCTGCTGCTGCTGCAACCACAGCAACGCTTTAGTTACCTGCCGTCAATTTAATTGATCTAAATACTAAATGGCTAAGTACTGTTTACTACAAATGCATTCTTCGTTCAGATTTCACAAATAGATTTAGCATATGGTTATTTG
This sequence comes from Dermanyssus gallinae, assembly GCA_003439945.1. Taxonomy (NCBI): domain Eukaryota; kingdom Metazoa; phylum Arthropoda; class Arachnida; order Mesostigmata; family Dermanyssidae; genus Dermanyssus; species Dermanyssus gallinae. Next base: position 10,017 of record QVRM01003931.1, read on the forward strand.
CAGTTTTTACAAAAGATGATTTAAAAACGCTACTACGATATGTGCAGCGTCGCTTCGTCAGTCTTTCATGTTAGCTAACAAAGCAAATGCACTGAAAAAATTTCATATGAGTTACTTGAGACTTGTTATAGTTACTTGATGTTGCATATTTTGGGTTTTTCCTATGTATTCCTGCGCCAAAACTAAACATCGGACTGGCGATTTTGACAGCAAGAAGCAACGGTATTTTGTAACATTTTTCTTGTAAGCTCAATGTTATTCGATCCTTAAGTAGCGAATGTTTGCTTACTAGTAGTACACCAAGACAAATTTCAATTCCTAATATATAATATACTAAGAATACATTTCCAATCCTTCCTTCTAAGCTCTGATGCAGTCAATTTCATTGGACCCTGGTGTGGGGATTTGGGGTGAACGCTAAGCATGTGGGGACGATATTCGAACTGTACTCCAGCATTGTACGCATTGATAACGTTGGCTATTTTTAAATTGTTACGCATGTCGTATAGCACACACGACTGCTACCACACGACTGCTCTCGCCGTAAATACTCTAATAACTCTGATAATATGCGAAGACGCTGACTGCCGCATTGGTCGGATCTTGCATCTATTGAGATCTGCTAGCGAACTACCTTCTATCTCTAGCGCCCTTCTGGCTAGCATTTACGACACTACGGACTCGTTAATCACATACAGTTTTTATCATTTATATAACTTAACCTTATTTACCTATTTATTTATTGAGTTGATTGAATTGAAAAGAAACTTATGTTAAACATTGACTGACCGCTATTCTAGTGTCGACAATATGCTATTGGCCCTTGTAAAAACACACAAAAACGTTGAAGCACGTCTTGCTCGTTCGGCATGCTGTTAAATGCTAGTTAGTATAGTATGTTATAATACTATTATGTTACGTTATATATATATATATATATATATATTTATATATATTCATATATATATATTCATATAAATAATTTTTCTTTGCTGGGCCCCACTAAGTTTGCATTGACGTTGGAAATCGCGAAAAGAAGTACAAACATTTTTCTAACTGCAAGCTTTGTTACGGCTTACGCATTGCGCTAAATCGAGCTTATTTAAAAGTAAAAACAATAATTAGTTAGAGACTTACAATCGGTAGGATGCGGCCTGATTTGAGCTCAAAACAAGCATATCACATTTGGATCTACCGATCTGAAATAGAGGTTGGTGACCCAGTTAATTCAGGATTCCGATAACGTCGCTGGGGAACTTTTAAAGTGCCTTGCACTACGAGGCACTCACTGGTCTTACCAAGGACTTTGTTCCCCTATTCTTAACTGGCTCTGTCTGAGAGCAAAGTGGTACAACGCTTGTTGTGCACTGGTAAAGAAGTTACCAATAATCAAAGGCCATTGCCATTACGAGACGGAACCCCAAGCTGATGGTCTTACACTTACTCCCAATCAATCAAAATCGAAATATAGCAAGCTCCTCAGACGCACCTATTTCATTTGTTTATTACGAATCGTTCACTAAAACGCGCGATACCTGTGTGTACAGGTTCTTAGTGACGGTATGTGCTCGGATTTGGGAAAGCACAGGATATTTATATTTGTTTTTCACCTCAGGGTTCTTATGACGAAAAAGCAAAAACAGTAATGATGTTCGCTGCCCCCCCTTTCTGCATCTCCCATCTTTCTCTCTCTCTCTCTCTATATATATATATATATATATATATATAAATATATATATACACTCAGATAAACACCACGGGGTGAGGGGACCATGTAGTGATCTTGCTGTCGAAAGCTCTAAAATGTACACGCGTACGCAAGGTCTCCTGGCGGCGGATTCCCGGATATCAGCGCACCACCGTCCTTCCCGTGTATTGTCGCGCTGCCCGCGCCGCTCGATAGGGGCACATGATGGAAAGCTGCATGTATGGGAGTGAGTGAGTGCATGCAAACGTGTCGGTTTTTGTATAGACTGCGCAGTGCCGTAAGGGCTCCGTTGTCGTTGTCGTCGTTGTCGTCGTCGTCGTGGGGTCCTGGCGGGAAGGCGTACGCCAATGGACACGGCAATGGCACTTTGGTAATTTTCTTCTTTTTCTTCTCTTCACGTACCCACTCGCCCTGGCCACCATGCTCCTCTCTTGGCGGTCTATCGATTTGCTATCGACCATCTTGAGTACCTTCTAAGATTAGACCCAACGGACCAGCAGCTCCCTCAAGTACAGAACGGCAAACGGTAGGTGGAAGCCTTTTTGATCTCCGTATAGTGGTTACGTTTTGTTGGGTCCATCTAACTACCTTAGTCATGTGACAAAATACGAACCTCGACTCGACACACACGGCAAGTTTCTTCAGTGACTTCTGCCGCTTTTAGAAGCAGGCCCGGTGTGTCGAGGGTCAGTGACGACGTTGTGCAACGCGGTAGCATTTGGTTGCTTTGTTGAGCTTCAGAGCCTTAATGTACACGATGTCGTTGTTACAGATTTCGCAATCTTTCCTCTCAGTTGAAGTGGATCATTCATAGAGGAGCTTGCTAGCAGATTTAGGCTCGCGACGCACACACCACGGCTGCAGCGGCAGCAGCAGCAGCAGTAGCAGCAACGAAGTGGAAGTCGTCTGTCTGCGTACTACGAACAGTAGAGTGGTCCGCATCCAGTGAGGACTCGGGGGCACTTCTGGAACAAGCACTGTGCTCAAGCCACTTCTCCTTCACGACACGTAACATAGGTAAGAGGGTGTTGGTGTATACGTACGTACCTGTGCAGCGAGTTGAAGAGCGAATCTCGACTTCGAGCACCTCTTCAGCTGTTCTCCAATTATTGTCCCTTCTCATACAACCACTCTTGATTTGCTCTACGTGGCCCTCCCCCCCCCTCAATCTCTCTCTCTTTCTCTCTGTGTCTCGCGTAACGTCGTCACTCTCAAATCCCCCCTATCACATTCTCTCGGTTGTCGTCTCCTTCCCATCTTATTGACTACTACTCATAATCATCTCCTCACAAGGACAATTGCCGGTGATGCTTGAACGTGCTTCACTTAAGTCGTCCCCTTAAGTTACCGCAAGCGCTCTCGTACAATCGTTACATGGATTTGTATTGTCTTAATTGGCTGGCAGGCGAGTGAGAGGCTGACCGACGACAACCTATTGACACCGCGCGTTTCGCGTAGCTGTTCCGTACTTTCTCACGGCTTTGATTTGATCTAATTGATGCCTGCCTATGCCAACTGCTACGTCCGAGATTAACATGGCAGCGGGCCAAAGAAATGTGCTGTTCCCGCCACGCTTGCACTGCACGCCGCTCTCTACTGTGAATCTGTGCACTGCTTTCGACATGTGCGTGTCGATTGCGATATTCCGACAAATATCACGGCTACCGCTTTTCGTCGGAATGCGCGTCCTCACTTTCGGCAGCGCGTCAATCTGCCCAGCTCGATTTTCTTTCCTTGAACAAGCTGGCGGTAGAAGGTAAACAGATGACATGGACTGCCGTCGTCTGCCCCGGCTTTCGCGGGCGAAGTGCTTACGACGGAGTTACGAGCAACCCTCAATTGGTTATTGTCGACTACTCGTGGGTTGGCGTGGGCTGGGCGAGTCCGCTTGCCCCCACGCCCCTAACTATGCTGCTGCCATGGCGGCTGGCGCGCGAACCATGGGTTCGATCCAGGGAACCGCAGCAGCAGGCGCATTGTCACCGATTGAACTGAATATGGTGCTTCTATGTTACACCAGGTGATGGCTTGTCTTAGTGTTCCTTCTCCTCCTACCTAGACATACAAGGACGCCTTGTGACGTGTGGATGGTCGCTCTTGTATACTCTAGATACCGTCTCGTATCAATCACCGCCATGCTGATGCTGTCACCCCCGATTGGCTCTGTCGCTATAGTAATTTGTGGCCGCCCGTGTGATCTATATCACCTTCAGCGTTGGGAAGAAGCGATTCCGTTGTCTCATGTCTGCGAATTGCGATATCTATGATGTATATTCGTAAATCATTGGTTAATAAAACTAATAAATCTAATTTGTGTCCGACTTCCCCCCCCCTGCTTCTCGCTCCAGACATTACCAGATAACCGCTGGGTTATCTGGTGCGGTTAGCGTTCTCTGTAAGTGTTGAGGCTCGTTCTAACTTGCCTATCTGACCAGACGTACGGCGGCTGTATTGAACTTTTCTAGTGTTACTGTAGTCCTTGTTGTTATTGTGATTATTGTTGTTGTTCTACCTGTTGTTGTTCCGCAGGAAGTGCTTAGATAGAAGACTGAACAAAGTGTGAATACCTGCATCACTGTTACTCGTCCGCAAACTTTTTCGTAACAGTAGATGTAGGCAGGGCAAAGCAATTGGGATTATTCTGATCAGCATCGTAAAGATCTCTGTTGCTAACGTTTATTTCGCATACCTTTATGGTCGTTGTAGTTGTCATCGTCTTCCGTGTCGCCATCGTGATGCTCATGTCTTCGGGTTCGTCGTTTAGCGTCAAGGACCTGCTCTATCCGATGGAGGCGACGGATCCGTTGACCAGGAGCACCACTTTCGCATGCGTTGCCCCCATACCAGAGTTGCTATCCACCAGCCGGAACTCATTCACCTTCAGCACCTCAACGCACGCGCCTCAAACGTGGATTCCGCAGACACAGTTTGGGTGGCCGACCGAATACAAGTACGTAACGCGTTCGACGTGGTCGTAACCACGGCAAACGATTTCGTCATCTTTCTTGCTTGCTTGATAAGTGTAGAGTGCAAACCACGGAGCTCACCAAACCAGACCGTTTAAGCTTTTTTAATAGAAACGAACAAGCGCAAATATATATATATATATATATATATATATATATATATATATATATATATATATATATATTCATGCATTTTTGTATAAAACATTAAAAAGAATTATATATATATGCATGCATTTTGTATAAAACATTTAAAAAAGAATTATCTATAAATATATATATATAACACGTATAATGAACAATAAGCGAAGCCGATATGCCAAGCAAGCGTGTATGGTGAGTATTGCGTGTCTGTTTCGTCTAGCCGAAGACCACTTTAAAACTGTGCCCTAAACGGAGGTGGCGTTTCCATGTTGTATGTCAAGATCTAGTCGTTGCTTAAAGAAGAAAAACGATCTGCTACATCCGGATGCTAGGCTTAACAAAGTGCAGACCTTTTGGATTAACTGCCCGGTTCGAAAGCCAGGAGCTTTCAAGGTTTCAAACGCGCGATAGCAAGTTCGTGGGGTTAACCTACTAGGTATTTTCTTAACTTGCTAATCTCCGCAAGGTGGGCTGCAAAGCCAGCTTCGGGTACGTTGCCACCGACCGATAGATGGCGCTAGGGAGTCGATGGCGATTGCATCCTAAACTAGCACTTTTCCTCGCTTAAAAGGGCGTACGTGTCTTCCCCCTGGATGCCTGCTGTCCTCCGCGCAAGTCGCACAAATGCCTCACTAATCGTGGCATGTCTAGAGCATCGTTCTTCACTGACGATAACCGTGATGTACCAGCTTGTCAACGGGGTGACCTCTTAGTCGTAGGCAAATTACTATAAGAGTCGTCTCGCTATCGAGAAGGGTACTCATGGAGGCACCGGTAGGTGCGTGGAGCCAGGCGCCTAAATCCGTCGCAGAAACCGCGCTTACACGATCTCTGGCCGTGTCATCGGAAGGAGACACCTGTCGCCTGAAGGTGGGCCGAGCAGTTTCTAAACTGGCCAACTGCCGCTGTATTTATAAGAGAGATTGCCTTGTTATCTGTGCTTAGCATAGAGAACACAATGGCAAGGCGGGCCAGGGTCATCTTGCTTCCGCAATGTATAACTACCGGTAGGTCCCTAGGGCTGATATCGAACACACCCGGCATATCTCGTTAGTTCGCAAACGCCAGAGGATAATGGACCTCCTGTCACAGAATATTCTGCGTCCGGTGGCCAGATCCTAGACGTGTTTGGAGCGAACTTTCAAGAAACTCTGAGACCACCTTGAACATTCCTAGTTTATCAGACAATACACTCTAGTTTAGATTAGCTAAACTCCTCGACTCGCGGGACGCAGTCAGTTATCGCTGCGGGTTACCACACGAGTGAACCCATCGTCATTGGCTTTAAAAAACTTGTCCGCCCACAGCGCTCACAGATGATAAAGAAAACTTCTTGCGCTTGGAGTCTATGATGCGCTCTTGCGTTGTAGCGTTTCCACTGCTTGGACCCAACGCAGGGGTGTTCGGTGAGGGTGGGTTCATTTGAAACATCCATCGCCGAAGGTGTTCTCTGCGGTCTCTTTGGGGCGCAATATATATATATATATATATATATATATATTGCGCCTATATATATATATAGAAACTGCATTACAAATCTTAAGTTTTCGAAAAAAAATTACATTTCATAAAATAGAGTGATTTACACAGTCACATGGTTATATAAACAGGTGTGTACACAGTACACCGGTGATCAGTTCATCGGTGTGATTCAACATTGTAGCAAGTAAATACGCTCGTCACAACAGTATTGCCGACCCTTTGTATGGTGGCTCCTATAACTCATGAATCAATTTCCATCTCCACAGCTCTTCACTTCACAACGTCTGCTAATACCCTCACCGATCTGTTATACCAGAGCCAGTAGCAATATACTTTTTCAATTCCCGCACAAATATACTCACAGAGGAGAGAGATCGTATGCGTCCTGGTAGAGCGCTCCAAACATGCGGCAGCCGACACAATAGGGAATGAGACCTAAGTTTATTTTTGGTCCGCGGTATCACAAATACTGTCGCTCTACGCAGTTGCCTTCTCCGCCTAGGTACCAAGGGAAATACTATAACCGCCGGTAGTAAACCACGAGAGGTTTTGTAGGCAAGCGTGGCCACTCTAAGAAATATATTTTTGAGACTGGTAAGAGGTCATAAGCAGCGAACAGATCACTAACTGCCTCGTAGCGCCGTCTAGAGAAGATGGCGCGAATTGCATCATTTTGAATCACCTGGACCCTTCGAAGAATGCCTCTGTACCCACCACCCCACAAGAGAACACCTTAATATAAAATAGATAAAAACAGGGCCTTGTAGACCGTTAAAAGTCCCTCAACGGGAATCCCCACCTGCCTTAATCTTCGCAAAGTTGCAATAACTGCATAACACTTTGGTATCAATTAATCTATGTGAGAATGCCAGAATAAATGTTCATGCAATACCAAACCGAGACACCTCAACGCCTGGGAACGATGTACCGTATTAGCACCCATATATATATATATATATATATATATATATATATATATATATATATATATATATATATATATATATGTGTTGCAAACACGTAAACATTGCATTTGATATAATAATTCATATTTGATGCGTCGTAAATTCCCTCATTCCGAAGAATAAAAGTGGTCTCGCATTGTTGAAATTTTAAATTATAGGTACGCGCATCCTGTAGAAGATCCTCTTAGCAGCCACGAGCTTCCTCTCGAACGACTGGAAGCCTCGACTCACGAAGATCTAGGTCAAGCCATCAAAGACGAACCTGAAGATGATAATCAACAGCATCGCAGTAAGTTCTGCTAGTTCAAGAATTATTTTTTCTGTCAGTTTGGGCAGGTTCAACGGCTGGTGTATAGTCTACATCTGGTGGTGTTCGATGTGACGAACGAAAGGTGGTATTCAGAGGTAGGCGACCACATGAATGCCGTGCACATTTTTACCTAGTTTAGAATCGGTCAATTTATCGATCCCTGAGAGTAATGCCTAATTGAGCCCGTATCGCAGCATCGATTTGTACTGGAACAACATCATCGAGCAAATACTTTTTAAAATAGCAGCAGGTTCTTCTCAGAGATGTGTGGTTCTTTTTACGTAGTACTATGTCGCCTAGGCCATATATATATATACCTCCAAGGCAGGTGTCACACCATGTTTCCCCTCAATGCAACACTTGCTGGTGTCCCCATAGAAAATATATTATTAGCATACAGCCAGTTACTAATTGTTACACAAGAGCGTTATTAAGAGACGGATGACACCTGATGAATGTACGATTGCAGAAACGAAAAGGAAGCCGCGAATACTGTTTACGCAAGCTCAAGTGCATCAGCTCGAGCAGCGTTTCAAGCAGCAAAAGTATCTCATCGCACAGGAGCGGGAACATCTGGCTCAAACGCTAAAGTTAACGTCAACCCAGGTGAAGATCTGGTTTCAGAATCGACGCTATAAAAGCAAGAAACAGCGCGAGAGTCAACAAATCGCCTCGGGAAGGCAACAGTTTCCCAGAAAGGTACGCCGGGAGCACCACCAAACGGCTATACTTAGGTGTATCGATAGCCTTGAGCCATTGCTCACTTCGACCTAGTTACTCTATCATTTATTACCCATATTATTTCCCCCTGATACATATCCATCAATGAAAGTTTCTCTAAATGCCCACAGGCAAGCAAATATAATAATTAAATTATTGTTTCCCCACATTTCTGTATTGCCTATTTATATTTACTAATTACAATTCGATCCGCTACATTGATCACAGCTGGTATTCAAAATATTTACGTAAAATAACTTCTTTGCACAGGTTGCGATACCTCTGCTGGTACGAGACGGCCGTCCTGCGTCGCCTGGAAGTAGTAGCAATCAGGAGTACGGCTATTCGGAGATGCCGAGCACGGTTCTACTATCGCCTCCGTGTCACCATCCTGGTGACGGAATGCTGTTTGGTATGGGCCACTCAGGACACCCTTCCTCTGCTGCTGCTGCGGCGGCGGTGGCCGCCGATCCTCGCTGGGCAGCAACGGCGGCTGGTAGCCAGGCGTCGAGTTCCCAACGACTGCCGCAGCCGCCCCCACATCTGGCGCCCCCACCTCCTCCTCCGCCACCACCCCCGGCGGTCTTGCCTCCGTCAGCGGCCGTGTCGTCGTCGTCGTCGTTGTCGCCATCATCAATGTCGTCGTCGTCGACTTCAGCGGCACCGCCGGTGATCTTCCAGCAAGACCATCACCACTTTCACCACCACCACCACCCCCACCACCCAGGTTATCCTGTCGGCATTAGTGGCCACTTCACGACAGGCTGCCCTTCTGGAGGTATCGAGCCGCACACTTTGCTCCCACCTCCACTTCCACCGCCGTTGCCGCCTTCGTCATCATCATCATCATCATCTCTATCTCTCTCTGCACTGCCGCCACATAACATTGCACCGCCCATGGCCGCGCCCACACCGAGCACAGCCAACACCAACAATCCGACATTATGAACCGTGTGCCGATGTGACAATAAATGGCGCCTCGATCCGATCCGATTTGAAACGATGGAAAACACAGCCGCTGCAAACGACGGTCCGTTAAATGCATTTATCAGCGTAACATAATGATGATCATCATCGTGGGCGTCATCGCGATCACTCGACATTCTGCTACATTTTGCCAGTTTGTAGTTGGTTGATGTGCGTACACATAGTAGTATTACGTTTCTGTGCTTTTTTGAACGTCAAGACTACTTAAAGCCATCCAGTTGAATACGATGACGGCGCGCCGACGGGACGGGGTTTCCCGGGAGCGCGGAAATTAGGATGCCTCATACAAGACAATACCACAAAAACATTTACGAGATACGGTGCTTAATCATTGAATGATGCACCGAGTGATGTCTGCTACAGTTGCAGCCCGCATTTACAAGACATGGTGTACATCACATTTAATATATATGTACCACATCGAGTTCAATAACTAACAAATTAGTGAGAGAGCCTTCGCCCTAGTTCAATCTTGCTCCGCCCGGACACACTCTGGATGGTTATCACTGTGATTCTGTGTTTACCTAATTCGGACACACACGTTTGGGTTGACAAAATAGGATGGGGTATTTGACTAACCGTAGAATAAACAGAGATGTAATGCCAAAGTAATACCGAGCCTGGGGGGGGGGTGGGGAGGAATCCGGGTTTAGTGGGTTTGCGAGTCTCACACTAGTCATGCAGGCTGCTAATGGCGCATGTGCATCATGCATTCCCGAAACCTCCCAGAAAAAAAAGAATAAATAGAGAGTGAGGCACATCAGTTAACCGTGGCATTAAAAAATACATGCTCCGGAAATTTACGTTACTTAAGTAGGATAACCGGAGACCTCCGTCTTACATCTAAGCAAAAACAGCTCAACTTTTCTTTAAGGCTGAGCATTTATTTTTTCATAAATGATTTCGACATATACGTTTTTTAAGCAAAAAGTATTTTGCATCTTGAATGAAATGCCACTCAGGTTCGGCGCCGATTTTTCAATTCCAGATATTTTGTAATTGATATTCGACGACCATTAGCCCAAACTGATTACCTACTCTGCGCGTTCAGCTGACGTTCTAATGTCAACGTACACAAGCGTTTACACTACAAAGTGTTTATATATATATAGTGAGCTAATTATATATATATATACATATATATAGTGAGCTAATTATACTTCTTCTTGCGCACGCGCATATACATTCATTTCGGGGACGATTGCTTTCCCTCTGCCTTACGATTAAATATATGTATGTATATATATACATATATGTATATAAAAATATATGTATGTATATATACACATATATGAATATAAAAATCTATGTATGTATGTACATATATATATATAAATATATGTATGTATGTATATATATATATATATATATATATATATATATATATAATTACATATTTTCGAGATTGCACAATGTGCCGTTATGAAACACTTTCGCGTGGCGCGTCGCTTGTACTACCTGTTCAAGTTATAACATTTGTCTTCTTGTACCCAATTTTTCGTTTTCTGTGAAAAACTTGTACTTAACGCTGTATATAATACATATATATATATATATATATATATATATATATATATATATGTATATAATACATATATATATATATATATATATATATATATATATATATATAATCTAACGCACGCATATGTAAGTTTATATATATATATATATATATATATATATATAATCAAACGCACGCATATGTAAGTTCACACACATATCATATATACAAATATTTTCATACATGCCTATGCACTAGTACCCGTTTAATACAGGTGAAGATACGAACACATGAAGAACATATACTAATAAGACAGTATGTGTTACTTTAGCGACAAATAGTCCCACGAAGAGGTGCCGGTAATTCATCAGAGAACATATGATATTGTGAGATACACACACTTAAAACACTATAATATGTATGCATGCATACAGCTTTGAAGGCAGCTCATATAGCACACGTTCTTACTCGACTGTTCCGTCGAGAACGAATGTAATTCGTCACAGTGTAGAACCGTGTATGAATTACTGATATAATTGTTTTCCTTTATTAGCACTACCGCCTACGTAATAAGCGAAATATATGCATATACTTTGTGAGCTTGCAATACACCGTAAAATGTACATAAATTCCACAGACGGCCTCTGCTAGAAAGAACATAGTCTTAGTTGCTTGCTTGACTTGCAGAGAGTTAACGCGAGCACTCGCAAACAGCACAAAAGAATCCGTGCGTTCGGTTTGCTTTTAGCTTCGGTGAATGAAAACGTATCTTACTTATCTTTTTAGTGAATGAATCGGCTATTTGACAGCACGCGAACAAGTGTAACCTCATACGTAGTGAACCGTGAATCTAAATGAACTTGCATATCACGACACATGTATACCCCGTCCTTCGAGATCTCAATCGACATGAAGGAATTCAAACTTTGTTCATTTAGTTCGTAGACGTCATAATATATTGTACGTATCTTCCAATAAAGCCGAGTTGTAGTATGGGAGGTTTAATGAGATCGCGTTAGTATATTTATTAAAGCGCCGGACCATGCAAGTTATGAGTCGAGTATAGTGAAAAACTCTAGCCTAAAATTACTTACTTATAAAATTACTAGCAAAAGCATCATCGTTATTGTCGAAGTTGTTGTTACTGTCGCGTTGTTACTAATGCTTTCATCGTTATTATTGAATCATAGTCTTCTGAGTTAAACTTTTGTCAAGAACGACTGAGAGAAGCACCGGGTCCAGCTCAAAATTTGCCTACACCAGCACATTAAACTCGCACCGGTCTATCACTCCACCTATCTCAATTATTAATTACCCGGAGCGGAATTATCAAGAGCATAATTAAATAACGCTATTGATATACTGGCTTGCTAGAAAATGGTTTTCCACTCGTCGTGTGTCACCGCAGTGATAACCGGCGGTATCGCCCCAGTGGTAATCGGTAGAAGACTGCCATTTATCATTAGTCAACATCTCTTTCTATCATTTGGCATAATGCGATCAGTGTTCTCAGTCTTGCTATTAGATGAACCCAGTTCTATCAGTATTCCTTCCGCTTTTGCTGAGGAAAGACTGGGCTGCATCTTAAAAAATAGCTCTTGGACGTGAAATCTCCGAGAGTTCGCTCTCCACTCAGACCGACCTCTTTTGTTGTGTCTAGCAACCGCAAACATATTAGATTAGAACATTTAGCCTTTTAGGTTGTAGCCGTCTGATGTGCTCGTAGCTCACGCAGTATATATGGGATTTGATGTGGTGTTAATGTGGTGGAAAGGATAGAAGATAAAGCATCAAGCAGGCTACCCAAGAACTGGCCCAGTATGGCCCAGCAAACCTGACCGAAAAATGTTTGCCAAGCGGTGTTCGACTCCTTATAGAGCAGTTTGTTTACCCTTCAATGTGCTTCAATGTGCGATCTGTTGTAAATTACCCCCTTGCACCAACCAATACAGACTTGTGTCAACAATAGCATCGCTTCTCGTCGTCGGTACTCATTGGATTGGCCTCGTGCCACCGATTCTGTCAAACGATTCAGGTGGCAATCTTTCTAACTAATAGGTATTACTTGTTAGTTTGTGGCCCAGCGGCAACATAGTATTACTCTACCTGTAATTACTAAGAGTTGAACTCAAAGGTTCCAGTGCCAGATCGACTCTGTTTAGATGCCGACTCAGGACAGCCGTTATTATTACGGTCAAGCGGTCTGAAATTGCGGTCACATGCCGGCTGATCATTGTTGCCCATCAAATGCCAGTAGTAGCCTGCTGTGCATACACGAGAACAGTTGCTGCAGGCTGGATTAAGTGGCTGGTGCTATGTTACAAGTCGTTTCAAGTCGTTTTTGTTGCCTTTAACGTAGGCTATGCAGCGAGAAAAAATACATCTGTACTCGATAGTTCGTGCCATTAGCTTGTGTCCCTTCTTTAGGGGCGGCTCTTCACCAGGGTGGACGGACAGGGAGGGCCACCGACAAAACAAATCGAGCTAAAACTTGTTTTGATTTCAAGAGGCGTGCTATAAAAAAAAGAAGCATTTCCTAGAGTACCGTTGTTCAAAGTTTCTAATAATCATATTATGGACATTTTCTTTATTTTATGGATTACTTAACTGCAATGCGTGTTCCACTTTAATACTAATGTCATTAACAAGCTTGCGCCATTGTTAATGAGCATTAACAATAACTAGTATATTTACATTACGTTTTTCCAGCGATGAGCCGGCCTCTCTATCTTAAACAGGAGGTTCGCTCCAGCCATAAGAAGGAAAGCGGTTAAGTGTGACGAAATAAATTTTCACTAAAGAGAGTTCATCTAAAAACAGCTACGACGATTGCGTGGATAGAAACAAGGGTATCTGCAATTTGTTAAATTAAACGTATTATTCAAAAACATGACCGAGATCATGCTTGCACGTTTGGGTCAGAGTTTGACAAGATATAGCTACATACGCTGACAATGCAAATTTTACACCCAACCATGCGTACACTGAGCGCTCGAGTAGGACTGGTTTACTCTTTCTTGAAGTGCAAACTCTGTTATATATCTATTGAAGTGCAGACTCTGGTATATTAGGGCAATCGTTAAATTTAGCAATTTGATGTGCAGTCTCCCGCATGAATTCCAAACATGTTTAAAGTTGCGAACGCACACCGCCCCCGGGATTTAACGATTTTGTGGCTCAACTGTCTACGGAAAACGGCCTATGAGTATACACATAACCCTACAAAAAACACTTGATGGTGATTATATTCTATTATCGTTTAGCTTAGAACTACTTCAAAGCTCTCTAAACGAGCATTGCCCGCTACCGCCACGTCGTAGTTTGTTGTGTAATCTGTTCTGAATGTGGCCATTCTGCCAGATCGTAAGCAAGAAACGCTGCCGATCGGACACCGTAGACGGCCCCCTCAAGCAAAGCCAACGAGACAGACAGTTTGGGAAGGTTTTGTGCTGTGTTGTTAGTACAAAAATAATCGCTCATTTTGTCATCTTGGTGAAGAACTAAACGTCTAACATAGTCTTCTATTTCCAATAATCTCAGCAAGTTTAATAATAATTCACTAAACGCGTTTGCGACTTATCAGAAAACGGGGCTGTTTTTCCCAAACCAAGAAGAGATTAAAGAGGAGATGACTAGGATGAGTCCGATAATCTACGACGATCTTGGTGGTTCTCACTGAGCTCCACCAAAGTCAAACATTTAAGGTATCATGTATTTCAATCGTCCAAAAATTTACTCAACAAAACTTCGGGCTTTCCCTTGCAACAGATACTCGCATCTTCCTATTAACACACTATCCAATATGCTAATAACATGCATGCATTATGCTTTTAATTCTAGGTCATTCTTCGTCCCCAGCGGTCTTGGAATCGCCGTGCGACATATTTTCAATGCACCGAGGGCCGGACATGTTGAGCTATTTAGGGTTTCTCCTACAGTTCTTGTGGCAGCATGGTCGCTGACTCTCAGTGATTTATCCATATGATTATTGCTCAAATAAAAAGTATTCGATTGACATCGGGGATCGGACCGCCGACATTTCGGTAGATGACAACCATGACTAGCGCACTAGTCCCCTAGACCACGCCGCTACGCGCGCATGAATTATGCTAACGACGTAATAATCGATTCCAGCTTTGTTCACTTTCTATTTATCTCTCAAACAAGAGTTCGGTTCAAAGGGAGGAGAACATCATGAAACTCTTATGCATTCATTTATGGATCGCCGGTCGCTGTTATGACGTTTCCGGTGCTAGCTCGTCTTTGCTGAGGTGCATGCAACATTTACGTATAAAAAAAAACATAGAAGACGCACCACTGCTTATGTATATATATATATATATATATATATATATATATATATATATACATATATATATACATATTTATATATATATATATATATATATATATATATATATAATACAGTCGTGTATTACTGGGAACCGTGCGCTACTGCCATACGTACGTGTTTTGTAAGTGCTCTGTCATGAATGTGATAATGGGCGCCTGCCGTCTCTGGAGTAAACGCAGCCTCGACACCTCTGGTCAGAACCGAGTTCTAAAAAATGCAGTAAGTGATCTAATGTAGCAGGTGGCAATTTTCAATTTTTCAATTTACTTTTTATTCACGGAACCGCAATTTCACGAAGCTCAATCTATTTCATATTTCAACATGTCTCACTCCATGCGAAACTAACAATTGAAATCGCTAAAAATTCTCCAGTTTACACGCATAGCAAGCTTTGTTCTACCTATTGACAGGTAACTAGGCTTGACTAGGCTTTGTACTCGCTATTATTTTATTTCGCCTCACGTTTAAATTATCTGGCCGAGGGGAATACGCAAATTTCCTTAAGAAGTTTGGCCCATATAATCGGCAGCGTATATGCGAGAGCATGACGGGTGGACTTTTTAGAGCTACCGGCCTCACAACTAACGTCTAACAGCATCGTTTAAAGAAAAAAAGCAGTATCATCCGAAATAACTCCTCTATACATCTTAAACGCAATATAGGTATTTTTATCTTATAGATATCCCTTAGTGGCAAAAGATAAAAAGAAAAGTCGAAAAAAGGAAGAAAAAGTCATGAAAGCACTTACGAACCGAATCGCTACGGCGCAAGTTGAAAACTGCCTTGAGGGCATCATTCTGAAGAGGTTCTAGCTTATGAGTTATATCTCTATTATGAATCCCCCAAATATAGATACCACAACAAAAAACTGGCACCAATAGCATCTTAGACACCGTAAGAACGCCTCAACAGACACTCTTAGTTCTCGTAGACAACGGATTGGTTAAATTACGGCATAGCATTTAGACGTAGTAACATCTAAATGACCATGCCATCTAAGCATCTCCTGTAAAGTGAAGCCCTAACATTTGATAGTAAGAGAGAGGGTCACATCGTTCCATTGAGCTTCAGCATCTGAATTTGCGTAACCTTTTGGGCAGGACGAAACAACGTGAGTCCGGTTTTGGTTGCATTTATCACCAGACCGAATTTTTCAAACACAAGAATAGCACACTACTTGCATCGCATTCTGTACGTCAGCCTGTATCGCAGATGGCTGGATACGAAAAAGTAAGGTAGTATCATCAGCATGGACGATGGGCCTACAGGATATTCCTGATGCAATCCTTTCTATAATGAAGTTGATCAAAATGATAAAGTTAAACGGTCCTAAGAATGACCCTTGCGGCGTCCCGAGGTTTACTCTTTCTAAAGGCGATTCAAAACAACCTACCTTTACTCTCGCGAGCAAACTTTCAATCAAAACGAGCTAAAGAAAACCCGTTCCCACCAGCGTTTTAGAAAGCAGTTTCCATCAAAGTTTGAGGAAGCAACTCTTCTAGATGAACCTATGAACACTCAGCTATGCAAAAAACAGGTTGCACTCTTAAGGCTAAGAAGAAACCACGCGCGCCTATTGGTTCTGAGTCAGAGGACTTCCTCTGCATAACTAGGGAAACGAAAGGGATCTACGGCCTTTACTGACGGCTGTGGGTAAGGCTAAACTTGTGTTAGCAAACAACGGACTACGCAGACATTAATCTCGAAAGCAGCACGAACTATGGGCCTAAATATACGGGATATTTACCGTAGTGCCCTTGAAGTATGTTTTTCTACTAGACTTAAGGGACACTTCGCCGAGACAAATACCGACCCTAGGTGACATGGCTCTCAAGAGAATCGCCTTATCGAGTTTCTCTCACCACAATTTCCCAGACTGCAAGTTGCACTCGCACACCTCAAGGAAGGGAAGGCCATTTTTCTAAAGAAAGAGAACATCCTGACAATGGAGTAGATTGAGAGCATATGCAAAGATGATCCCTTACGTCGAAGATAATAAAAACGAGTTCTCAACTGATGCCCTAAGTAGGGAGCGACCGGTCTCTTCAGCTCCCTCAGGACAAGAGGTATCCAGGCGGCAATGGCCATCTCGGCATAACACTGAAATAGCTCTCACAGGGAATGTCTTGGAGCAAGCCCTCGTGCAATATCCAGGCATGACCCTGGAAATCCGAATTAGAAGCCGGTAAACAGAAATGACTCAGGACAAAAAGAAGATAAAGAAGCCTGACTCAACCTTCGCAGTTGTTGTGAAATCAGGGTGTACGTCTTATTCGGATGCCCCATGTGCTCTTAGGAACAATACAGGCGGTGATAAACTCGAGTGCTACTCTCGACTAAGATCATAGAACAACGTGAGACGTACATTCTTACAGGAACCTTTCTAACATCACAACCTAGCTCTAGCCCCTTCTCGACTACCTTTGCTGCAATATAATAAGATGCCTGACCTTTCATTTTGGAGAAGGTTTAATTGCTGTTACGTACTATTGCTGCAAGTAGAGAATAGGAGAGGTCCAATTTCCAATCTCGAGCAGTGTGAGACTTAAAGCTAGCGGATAGAGGCTGAGACCCATACCTACTAAACGCACCTCAACCTTAAACATTACTCTCTGATGACCCAGATCTCCATGTAACAGTACTATGGGCCATTAGGAGAAGTGGCAAGTGCCATTGGAATCACTTGGCCGGGGTACTCACAGATTCTCCAACCGTCCTACGTGCTGCGTCCCAATACTTGCAAACCTGTATCATTCAAATGCGTGTACTCTGCTACTATAACAGACGAAAATAGTTTGCTAAGTCTTCTCAGAACTCCTTTCTCCATTAGTACCTCCATAGTTATAGCTGCTCCTAACTTACACCCAGAGGTCGTGCCACATGTATAATCTACGAACTTCTTAAGGATTCCTCTGGGGAGGTCTGAGATATTTGCTCCCCCCTTGTTCCCTCATAAGAAAATGTGTTTTCTCTTTCTCTATTTCCTCATTACAGCTCGGGCCATTGTCCTACAGCCTTCGCCTGTCCTCCACGTTCAGGTCCCAGCGAAGGGCTTTTGTCAGCACCAGGGCAGTGATAGTGCTAACCGCGCGATATGCTTGAGAACCCTGAGGGCGGCCACTCTCTGAATGTCTTACCTTTTTTGCTTTTAAAGAGGCCTTGAGCCAAGCCGGGAACCCAAAGAGCGCGATTGACTCGGCGACTGGCATCAGCAGTCTGCGCCTGCTTTCGTTTGGCAGAATTCTTGCGATTGCATCAGCCTCGGCCGCGTTTGCCGAGCATATGTTTATAAAGTTATATCCCGTAAGGCTGTTGTCTGAGTGGAATTTTAGGTATCGGGCATCCTTGGCCCGATATACAAGTCGTATATACAGTATTTCGCAATTCGAACACCAAAAGGAACTAGCCCTTTAGATTGGTCCCTTGTGGTGGGAAAATTTGCTGCTGCAAAAACAATTACCCCCGCCAGGTGTTAGGGCATTCAGGTGCAGGTAGGCCTGAATCCTTCGTTGTTTTTAACGATGAAAACAACCTCAACTCGTTTCCAGTTTGCGGCTATTGGTCCCTTTCTAGTCACTATGATGGAAACCTGTGCAATCAAAATTGGCCACTTATCTGTTGAAAACGCGCTTTTAAACGGGTTGCCTCGGAGCTGCGGGGAACCTGATCACTACATATACGTCGCGTTGGAGTCGAGATACGTGGGCCGAGTCCAGAGATTCTTGTGCTATGTGTTTTGGCACTGAATCCTAAAGAAATCGCAGAAGTCAACGAGAGCGGCCTGCATAGATTCGACGGTCCAACTATATGTTGAGTGGGCCCCGATGGCGATAACAGGCTGTTTTAGTTTGGACGACGAGCGTAGCTAGAAGGATATGGTAAACTAGGCTGTTCTGCACGCCTCCAAACCACAAGCACTAACGGGAAGCGCAGCATTGATCCGAGACCAATCTTTTTACTTAACGTTAAGCAGGGATTGCAGGCTTTCTCGGGGTTTCTCATCAAATTGCTCTAGTAGGTCGTGTCTTCTGACAGCTGGCCGACGGAAGTGGTGCTAGGAAATCTCTTGACGAATAGTTATTTTTTAGATCACTCATCACTGTAGCCACAAGAACTGAGATATAATTACGTAACAGCAAGTAAATTTAATTTTATCTTCGTAATTGCATAAATGGTCGTATCATTTATATAATTACGAGCAAACTTGTTGAATTTTCCCTCATACAAAACAGTACACAACAGCTACCCGTACGTTACACTTTAAACTAAACAATATAAATACATACCTTTGACAATATTCGCGTAATAAGCAAAACAGGCTGTGGCTGCCATATGAGTTTCAACAACAGAAACAACAACAAGTCATATATTCATTAGCATCGGAATCTCCCACTGATAATATCAGTCTACGTACGAATCTTTTAGTACGAGCTAGTTCTCCCCGGGTGTGTCATTTTGCGATCTATGTGAACAATTTCAATAAGGGTAAGCGATGGGCCCTTCTGGAAGATCTTGCCTACGATCGAACAATGACCACTTGGCAGTTGTCACTTAATAAGAGCATATTGCCATTACTTCACTGACCAGTACCAGTATTCTACATGGAAATATATTTGTACCAGTATATACAAAAAATATCTAAAAAGAGCACATTATGCTCTAGTGCTGCCGTTCACGGGTCTGCCGGCCTTACGAACTATTTGATCATATTAATGGAAATACACAATCAAACTAGAGCAGAAAGAGTAATAAAATGCACTTTAGGCTTGAGGTACCCATAAACTAAATGTGCGATAAGTATCACATTATCCACGTGGACAACAGCATGTTCGATGATCTTACGTCTGCCGTAGCTATCAGACCATAGGAGACGCAAGGAGAACAAAGACTATGTGCGCGTCGAGGCTCTTTGGCTCTGACAGAAGCTTTATTTAACATAATCTGAATAGTATGAAGGAAAATAACGAAGTCGTCGTCGTCATCGTACTCAGCAGCCTTATTAAGCTCGTGGACCACACTAGCAATCATCCTCTGACCACGTATCGAAGCAATGCAGGTCGTATGACTATCATGTGTTCGAGTCTCGCTTCGAACCTTACCAGTGTGCAGTCTAGATCTAGCAGCTAAGATAAGTTAAAGTATATAAATAATCAGCAACATGGCGCTTGCGCCTCGCTTCGAGTTTCGTTGATCCGGCCACACTGAGTTAACAAGTCAATTCAATTCAATTCAAACGCACCTTTATTTTGTCAAAGGGAACATATTACAATATTTACATTTCACAAACCGTTACCCTAGACTTGTAGAACAGTCGAGTTACTTGTGTGCCCACATTTGCACCGCAAGTATTTTAAGTTCTCAGTGCCCTAGCCATCCGCCACGAAAACATGTTATTCACGCGATCCGTCTTTGCAATTTGTTTAGACGAGGTGGTGTTACCGCTTCTAAGATTGTTCACGCGAATTGTAAAAAATTGAGATAAATTTGATGAATTTATAATTCGATTGTACATGCAATAGTCCGCTCTGGACTGCAGCTCCGCAATAGGGCTTATCACAAGGGAACTTTTAGCTACGTTACACCTTATTGAGACACGACGAATAAACTTCCTCTGTACACGCTCCATTGCTTCAATGTATTTGCCTAAATAAGGCCGCCAAACCTCACAACAATACGTAAACCTGGGAACAACTAAACTGTTATAAAGCCTTATGTAAAAATTGCAATCAATAATTATAAAACAGCGAAATATTGTACTAGATATAAGGGAAGTTTGTCGGATAACTTGTGTTATATGAGTGCTAAAATCCAGTTCCGGTGTCACCGTAATCCCGAGGTCCCTAATGCTATTTAAAATAGGGACAGCCTCCCCGTGCAGCTTGTAGGTATGGGCTCCCTTTAAACACAGTACTGCACATTTCGGCACTGATATAAGCATTTCGTTATCCAAACACCATTTAGAAACTGCGTCAATTGCACTCTGTATAATTTGTCGTTCGCTAGCAGTGTTAGAAGGCCCGTATAGCTTTAGATCATCAGCATAAAGCTTATATGTTATCGAATCAGGTATAACGTTTTTAAGATCTAAAATAAATATGCAAAATAAAAGTGGGCCGAGGCTTGATCCCTGAGGAACTCCAGAGGGGCACCCTCCTGACTCACTAAAGCTACTGTTTACCCGAACACAGAACTCTCTACAGGTAAGATAACTATAAATCCATGACAATGAGCGAGTATCAATATTCAAGTACCTAAGTTTCTGTACAAGTTTTACATGGTTTACTCTATCAAATGCTTTAGAGAAGTCAAAATATACACAATCAAAAGTCAACTTATTATTTATCATAATGGCCCAATCTTGGGTCATTTCAACGAGTTGCCGTGGATTTGCCTCTAGTAAAACCATGTTGGTTTTCATCCAACAAGCCTTTAGATTGAAGGAAATTAAAAATATGGTCAACTAGCAGTTTTTCAAATATAATACATGCGATTGATGATTGAGCTACCGGTCATGAATTATCTACATTTGACTTTGGACCCTTTTTATGTACAGGAGTTACGATTGACTGTCTAAAATTATTTGGCAAAATGCCATCTTCATAAGACCTACTGAATATTAAAAAAAGAGGTTCTGTTATCACAGTCGCTACTTTTTTATAAAATATAGGTGGGATTAAATCTGGAGTAAGGCTGCACTTATTGGGTAGTTGCTTGATTTTCGTCAGAATATTATATTCTGAGAAATCTAAATATGGACAGCCGTCACTCGAGGGTACGTCGCTGCACACAGGGTCAGTTATCTTAAGACATCGTTTCAAGGGTAGCCATCCTTAATAGAGAATCTTAGAGATTGCTCCTGCAAGAGCAACCAATGGGGATGGCCGGGCTAGCATCCCTCGGTCGATGCCTCCTGCCTAACGAGCTGCAACAGGGGCCACAGCTGTTACAACAGCTTCTACATTCTACGATGATGACGACGACGAAGGCAACGATTACAACAACATCATGATCATGCCGCGTCGGAAGTCGAAGTGTCGGACTGGGAGGTGTTTTTTTGTGTGTGCTTGTGTTTGCATGTTTCTGTGCCTCCTGTCAAGGGTGAGCATCTCGCCTGGGTGTCTCGTCTCGGCAACAAAAGGCTCATCCCTTTATTCTGCCGGGCAGCTCTGAGACAAATCCGCATTGGTGCAAGACAGCGCCGACGATGGCCATGAAGAACGAGGCACGCCGATGGATTATGCACGTACGTCTCTTCCCGCCCTCACTGTGCAACAACAATGAAGTGCCGACGTCCAGAACACAGAAACAACGACGCATTATCTACATCGTCAGCAGCAGCAGCAACAACAACAACAACAGTGCCGTCTAGCAATCTGTCAAAACGGGTCCGGCATATAATAAGCTGGCTAGCAGGACGACTCGCAGTGGCAACAGTGATGTTGATATGCAACTGGTACTACCTGCAGTAGTAGCAGGATCTGTGGCCGTCAACTAGAAATTGTTGTTATTACTGTTTTTGTTGTTGTTGTTGCTGCTGCTGCAGTTGTTGGTGCCGCTGGAACAATCAATCATTGCTACGCTCAGCCGCTTAAGACAGACATGCAGACAAGACCGCATAATATCACTCCACTTGCTGCACAATGCCACGCACGAACGATGAAGATCGAACGGGAAGACCAAACCGAATGCAGTAGCATTGGAGGCAGAGAGAAGGCAAACGCTGGATATATGTACGTGTATATATATATATATATATATATATATATATATATATATAACAGGTGGGAGAAAGAGGAGGCGCGCGACAACTGAGAGATGATGATACATATGCTGTTGAAAAAGAAATAATGACAACAATAATAATAATAACAACAAGAACAACAACGATCACAACAACAATACAAATAACAACAACTAAGTCAGCGTCAACATCGACAATAAATCGAGCTGGTGCAAGCAAAAAAGGGAGTCGAAGACAGAAAAGAGCCAAAGTAAGCGACAAGCCCCGGAATAAACGTGGAGAAACAACGGCCATACAGCAGAAACCGCAGCAGCAACAACAACAGCAGCAGCAACAACAACAGCAACAACAATAATAAGAGCGGAGAAGATGGAGAAGAGGAGACGATGGTCCATTTGTCAGCGATGATGAATCGCCGCCGCCGCCGCGGCCGCAGTGGTGAAGGAGATCATGTTGTTGTAGCTGTTACTGTTTCATTTTCAGCAGTTCTTTCTTCTTCGTTGTTGCTGCTGCTGCTGTTGTTGTTGCTGTGGTGGTGGCGATAATGTTTGTTGTCTGGGTTTTCGGTGCCTGCCAGTGTCGTCTATGGCCACTTACACGGCGGCCGCTGATTGGCTGGGCCAGCGATGACGACGCCAACGCCGACCGGTGAGAACGGAGGTGGTTGCTGTTTGCAATTGGCTGCGCAGTCTCACCTCCGCCATCAACAACAACAACAGCAGCAGCAGCAACAACAACAACAACAACAACACAACCAACAAAAACAACTGCATACGTTAAACCCCGAACCAATAAGAACGACACGCTAACCTACACTCCATATGATTGCCGATCATCCAGCAACAGTGGCGCAAACACATCGTTATTATTATTATTATTATTATTATTATTATTATTATTATTATTATTATTTATTACATGTTAAACAATGCTACAGTTGTGAGGTCTGAATTGTTTAATTGTGAGCTTTTATTATTATTATTATTATTATTATTATTATTATTATTATCAATATTATTAAATGCACCTTTATTTTGTAATTTATCAATCAATTTAGTGAGTGCCTGAAAAGGCATGATAGATTTACAAAGCATACAGAGTTGAATAAAATCATAAAACGAAATTGCCATTGAAAAACAAGAAGACCTGCAACACTGGAGCCTCGAATTCTCTGTCTTAATAGCGCCATGAATGACGCAAGGACGATTTCAGAGACCTGGCAGCGCAATCCCCTTGTAGTTGCGTGCCTGGCACGGATTAGTACAGTGCTCTGCATCGGTACTGACTGTCGCTTTCCTGTCCTAGTTCGTAGTTCTGCAAACACACGGTCGAATTAGCAAACTAAAGTCAGCGGCCATTATCAGCGGTAGAGTGGCAACGTTTATCCAAAATCTGGTAAGTAGAGTTGAGGCATTGACGGGGTGTCGACGAATCAAAGATGATTGTTTGAGACAATTTTGTCTTACACAGCACGTAGAGTCAATGCCGATTATTATTATTATTATTATTATTACTATCATCATCATCGTTATTCGTATTGCTCTTATTATTGCCGTTTTCGTTATGTTGTTGCTATACCGCTTCAGGCTGAAAAGAAGATAAACAAGCATCAATTGCCATGATTGCCATTGTGTCTATACTTTGACACGCCCGAACAATAGCTTGACTAATGGCAACCATAAGTAATACGCAGCGATATAAACGAAGCGATCGAGGCCATCGAATAAGAGTGCGAATATATTAATAGAGGGCGGGACCAATTGGCCAGCGGATTAATGCTACCTACGCTTACTGTCTTCATACTCGCCAATAATAGCAGAAACCCGGTGCACTTCAGTGTCTTCTGACTTCACTTGCATTAGCTACATCCATGCCACATGATGGCCTAGGAATGAGAATTGCGATAGACTTCACTCGGCAAAATCTTTAACCACTTGCCAAACCCTAACATGCTTAAATAGCTTAGACGGGTAACCCAAAGAATCAGCCAGTTACGCAGTCAGTAGAAATATATACACCATTTCTGAATACAGCCGCGCAGAATGTATATAACAATGTGTGTGTATGTAAGTGAACGTGTTAACTTTCAGCCTATAACAGCCCTGGTCTGCACCATTCGGCAAGCGATCCCAAAATTGAGATCCCGTTGCCTCGCAGAAACTTAAAGTAGAAGAGAATAAACCTAACCATACGTGTAGCGGTTCAAGCCAAGACACCTCATTGAAAGTGTAGCTCTGTATATGTGTTATATACTTAAACGTACTCTAAGTGTGTTCGTGTGTCGTAAATTTCTACTTAGGGATAATAAGACAAACATAGGCAAGGCAGAGCAGCATTAACTGTAAGTGACGTACCAGCCACATATCGGCCCTTTGTTCTTGGCATCTTATATACCCATGTGTGGAAATACCGTCTTAGACTTTCCTTCGTGTTTGCCAGTATTGCTCTTCTGCTATTATTAACTACGCTGAGCCTTCATTGTACCTTCTTGGCGTGAATTACAATCGATGCCTATGACACACTGCATCGTAATAGACATGGTGTCTTTTGGATCCGTACTTGACAAGAAGTTCACACGTATTGCAGAGAAACTTTAATCGCAAGGACTACGGCTATCATAACTCATCTGTAGGCTTCCAAATCGCCAGTTCATTTCAGCGTATTCACTGTTGCGCGTAATCCCGATTAATAAGTGAAATGCCAAATGAGATCCTGTTTTAGCAGACCCGTAGGCAAGTGATGCTCCCTTTAAATGCTTTACTTGTTTATTGAAAATAAAAACTAGATAATCTAAATATGTTTTAAGATCGTTTCCATTTACGAAACACGGTTCAGAAGCGAGCTGGATGCGGTACAACAATACTTTTCAATCACTACCTTAATACTTACAATGGAGGCAAGCTGCATGATCTATATATATATATATATATATCGATTCGACGTGTAGCTGTGGCAAGTCGGTCAGTTTTGTTATTCGAAAATTTCGAAGGTGATGGGTCTTCCCGTTCTCTTCGAGATGAGGTAACGCCGAAGTGAAGTGCTCTTTATGTCAAGAGCATATTTAGCTATTGATACGGTGATAGCCCTCAACGCCACACTCAGGTCGCCGTCCGCTTGGACGTGTATCGACTTTCACCGACTTTCGGCAGTGGTGTCGTGTTGACCTTCCCTATTTTCCGTTTATTCTCCTCAAGACATGCGCTCTGTAACGGCACTAGAAGCAGCACTATAGAATTGTGGTAGTCTCCCAAGAAAAATAATGGTACGCAAACGACCTAAACGTCGTTTTTGAGTCTTTCGAATCGATGGCTGCTTGTTCTATTCTTGTGGTGCGCGAGAGGAAAAGAGACAAAGCGGCGGCGACGACCACGACGACGATTTGACGGGAATAAAGAAACCCAGAGGAAGGCGGAGGAAAGTAGTCGAAAAGCATAATCATTTAAATGCTTCTACGTCACGACTATGGACGTACGATTGAAACTGGCCACCCACCACCACGGCAATGCTGTGAATAACAGCAGCCGCAGCAGCATAGCAAGTTTGTATTTGTGTGCGCATGTTTGCACTGTGTGCATGCCTTTTTTAGTGGCTGGTGAATTCAATTTTTACCTTCCTATTGCAACCGGAAGGTTAGAATTAGGTTAGCCTTAGTAGTAGTAGTAGTAGTTAGGTTAAACTTAATAATAGTAATTACTCTTTACTACAAGAAAAAGTGGGTTCAGTAGTGTCTAATCTTCTTCCTGATGAACCTTGAAGCAATGGACACATTCATGCCAAGGAGGGCCATATAGCGGCAGACGCTAAGAAGTTTCAGGCGGATGTAAAACCTTCGTATCTGCATTATAATCTATACGAATAGGCTGATTCAACAAATGGTTGGCGATCACTGCGTTTCTGTCTGCGAGCCTCACCGGCACGCCAGCATAAGTGTCTTCTGACTTTTTAACTAATATTTAGGCGTTTTATTGACAATGTATTTTGTGAATTACAACACTACGGTCCCACAAGGCTAAAGGCTCGTGTACGCAGCACTGACTTAACGGGACTAGCGAGACCGTTTAGCTTTGCGTGCCGCGGAGCCAGCGGCAGATGCATTAACCTTCAAGATCGAAGAGAAGAGGCCTTCTCAGCTATGTCATCAAAGCGTCGCGCAACGTTCTTTCATTCTGAAGATAGTTTTGTACATACGTGCTGGATGCCTAGGCCCAACCGTATTCTTAACTTTTGCGAGGCACCGTGCAATACTTTAAGTTCTTCTGACCCTAAACCTGAACCAGCCCGATCGACAGTCGGCGGCGATACCATGCTGAGATCGTGTCCATTAGCCGGCTTAGCAGGTGTCTGCACGCGTTAGCTAACCCGTTCTCATGTTCGCTCTTTTTGAAAAGACTTGATCCCAAACTTTGCTTTGTGACTGCGGTCAGTTAGTAATCGGGTGCATCTAATCTCCGCTTGCAATTTCAACTTGGCAGTCAACTAAGTCTGACAACCAATGCCGGAATTTGGCAGCCCTGCCTGTAAAATTAACTCCCCCACCTAGCATATGTGTGAACCGCATTTGTCCCGTTTTGCAAGCGCCCTATATATATATATATATATATATATATATATATATATATATGTATATATATATGTGTATGTATGAAGAGAGAGATAGAGTGAGGCGCCAAAAACAACCCGCAGCACAGCAGACACACACAGAATCAATACAAATGTGTGTTGCCCATGATGAAGCGCAGGATTTTCCTCACGTCCGGAATACATGAGATTGAAGAGACGTGGAATGCAAATTGAAAAAAAATTAGTACGCCAGTTATAATAGAAGCAGCGCGGTTGATGTCGTACTGACCTCAGCACAGCAGCTATAATCAATAATCAGCAAGATGAAGTTAGCCCTCAGCCCATTGAATGCACTATAAAATCAAATTTTCACCGAACCAACAACCCTATCCGGTGGGTAGTTCAGATCGTATGCACATGGAAACCGTTACGCAAACCCACTGCACATAAATCAAGGTTTGATGAAAAATGCTAAACCATAGAGTGCACCATCTGTAGTCACATGGGGGTTAACCCGGACGAATTGCAACGACTCGCTGATATAAAACGGACTTTTTAAAAATATTAAACAAGAAGAGAGACACGCATATAATTCAGCGCGTGATATGCGTACAACAAAATGCTACAAAACCAAAGATACTCCTCCCAAAATGGCCCGTCAAAGTGGAGCATAAATATTCTGTGCTCGCGAATAATCAAACTATGCAACGCATTCCTATGCAACGGTAGAATACCGAGATAAGGGAAAAGTTTTCTGGAGCCAATTTACAAAAAAAAATGTGAAACAACCGACCCAACCAACTACCGCGGATTTAAACTTATTAGTGTTATTTATAAAATTTCAACTTTACTTTATTCG
This sequence comes from Dermanyssus gallinae, assembly GCA_003439945.1. Lineage (NCBI taxonomy): Eukaryota > Metazoa > Arthropoda > Arachnida > Mesostigmata > Dermanyssidae > Dermanyssus > Dermanyssus gallinae. The sequence continues at coordinate 38,317 of QVRM01003931.1, forward strand.
GAACGCTTATACGACGCTATAAACCTAGATCTACCATGCGAACAAAATGGATTCCTTAGATGCCGACCTACGTTTAACGCTGTTTGCTTCCTGTTAGCCCACGTAAGAAGCCGCTAGGATAAAAGAGAGGAAATATGTCGCCTTTTTTATTAATTATTATTAATTATATAACTGCGACTTAGAAGCCTACAGATAATTTAAAGAAGATATCAACATTTGTAATGAGCCTCTATATTAAATTGTCTTCTTTTTGCAGTGACAGATGGAAATTCGCATTATACAGAATTAGATCTATAATATGCCCAACAACATGGCATTACTATCGCTTAAAAGGAAACTGTTATGAAAACTGTCCGTTTTTCGAAACATAGTCACCACAGTTAAGTGTCAACGATATCGTTAGCCTACCAAATGGTATATAAACGATTGTACTACACTACCGACACATGGTGACTACTTGGCGATTTAATGCGAGCACACGTGTCCTTTGTCATATGCAGTGGTCTAACGACCCTCGCAGCATGCCAAGGCAATTGTCAATGCGTACGTTAGCTTATATATATATATATATATATATATATATATATATATATATATATATATCTAGGCGTATGTGGACATTTTAAAGTTAATGTCTATTTATTTCTTATTTATTTATATTAGAACACAACGCTTGAGAACTGTATTGTAGTATAAATGAATGATAAATAAATATACATTGGTGTGAAAAAAAATCCTAGTCTCTCTTGATTATTTTCACGAAGGCCATTATTGCACAGGTTAGATAACACACCAATTAGCCATTCTACCGGCCACCTTTGCAATCATGCGCTATGCTTCTTTGACTACCGAAATTGCCAGTAATCGCTGCGATATGACTGCCCGAAGTCATAGTAGTAATATCAGAACTAGTATTAATAGAAATAATCTCAGTAAAAATAATTATCATTATTATTCTAACAATAAACATCACCACAGACAACAACAACAAGATTATCAGCACAATAACAACAACAACAACAACAAGATTATCAGCACAATAACAACAACAAGAGTATTAGCACAATGGTAATGGTAATATCGATGCGATTACGAACATGACTGATAGCAGAGAGACAGACGTATGTGTTATGCTCACCGTCTGTTCCTTCAGTGTTACGTCAATTTACCTGACCAAGGCGGACCGAGCGACGCCGCCCAGCTAATAATTCAATTATGCATGAGCGTGGCAATTACGCACAGTTGCCATCTATCTAACGACGACAAGACAGACGACTTCTAGATAAACGCGCAACTACAATAATAACAACAACAACAACGATGACGACGACATTGCGGCACATCAAACTTACACCCAAAGAGAATATCAAAGACGTCGTTCAGCCAGACGTGTCATGTTGTTGTTGTTGTTGTTGGTGGTGGTGTTGCTCGTCTCATCACGCCATCGTGAACCCGACTCTCTGTCAATTCATGACTCCACTGATCTATTAATTTGTCAACATGTCTAACCCTACACAAGATAATTCGGTCGTTGTTTTTTGTACCGTCTTCCCAGCGCAGGGAAGACTAACAAACGAGCAAACCGTTTTCCAAAAAGACGTACTGGTCAAATCATTAATCAATTACCTGATTACCTGTTCTGGTTTGTAATAGGTCAATCTTCTCTCAGTTGCCCTGTGTTTGTGTCTCTTTTTCTTGCTATTCCTTTTTACCGGGCATTTTTCTAGTATACCTCTATCCAGGTTAGAACAGCAAAAGGTGTATTTTATTGCAGCCATTACAATAACAACAACAGTAGTAATAGAAATTGCTACTTTTGTGGATACTGCTGTGCCACTGTGACTCGCATATTCTCCCGATTCTCAACAACAGGAAAGACAGCAACAACGACAACAACAACAACCCCAGCAACATCAACAACAACAGTAGCAGCAGCAGTAGCAACAACAACAACGACGACGCCCCGCTACCGTGATCACAATTAGTGATTATGGCGTGACGTTGGCCGTTTTCGGCAAATAGTGAACCGTATTTATTATTGATTAGCATTTGATTCGTTGTTCCCATCGCACGATGCTGGACTACCAGCTTTGTTCGTAGGGAAATGTTTGGAGAGCAGCGGCTGCAGGCAAAACGTCAAATGTCGGCAGGCCGCAACCGTAAAAACGGCAGCAGCAGCAGCAACAAATGCAGTTACGCAACCGACACACTGTTGAAGTTGCGCTTAGGCTAGCGAACAGAGCCGAAAAAGTCATGCGTTTTGACGTGATTGAGACGTGATTGTCTCCTCACTCACTCAAATACATACGCCGCCGCCAACAACAACAACAACATCATCATCATCATCATCAGTGGTAGAATCATCATCATCATCAACAACAACAACAACAACGATCACGATGACATAACGGCGCCGATGATGACGACGATCAAACGGGCCACGATGAAGAATATGGTGGTGGTGGTGATGATGGTGATCGCTGAACGCATTATGATGAAGAAAACAACGGCGACAACATCAACAACAATAACAACAACAACAACAACAAGAGCATAAGCTGCACGGTTTTCGCCGTGCCGTTTTCGCCGGTGTCGACTGCTGCTGCTGCTGTTGTTGTTGTGTTCAAGTCGAAACAGAAGTCGCAGCCTAGCGAGATCCGAGTGTGGCAGTTCAGGCATGCCAGACGGGCGATATAGCAACAACGGCAACAACGGTAGCAACAAGAAGAAGAACAATAACTGTGACAATTGAGAATAACGACGAACGAACAACGATTCTCTGCCGTCGATTTGTTCTCCTATTCGGAAATATTACTCTTGCTACCGCTCGTACTGACGATTAGGTCTGTGATGACGAATCACATAATTTCTCTCTCATATATATATATCTATATATATATATATATATATATATATTTGTATACATACTCGTGTATGTGCGCCCCCTCATTTCCGAATCTGAAGCCAATAACTAAAGGCGTTGTCCGAGCGACAGGCGTCGTTTAAGACGGTACTCATCTCTCCAGCGTTCGATGAGAATAGAGCTAATAACAGCAATCCATTCAATCATTCATTTGCATTCATCATCCACAATTGATCGATTCGGGCCGATCAAAGTGTGACATGATCAACCGCTCCCCCTTACTTGTAGCGTCAATTCTTTTGATATCTCCGACATGAAAAGATTCCCGAAGTGCTCACGTAACTGATCAAAGGGTATCTGCCTTGATGGAATTTGATGGTCAGGTTCAAGCGTCAATTGAGAGGTGTTGAAATCTTAGTCTAATAATCAAGTCAACTTGTTATATATATATATAGAACATATTGTGATGATTTATTAATCATTTACAATACGTTTGCGCACTCGGCAGTGCTCGCCTTAATAAAAATGATGGTAAAAAGGTGTCACGTGAAGTTAAGAGTCAGTTGTTTGTGTCCTTGCTTGATGGTAGCCCACGCTCTTATGGACCCGGTGCGAGCGGTTTATCCTCAAGGTTCCTAGCAAAGTTAAAACGGTGAGATCCATAAGATTCCTCTTCGTGACGCCGAGCCCCAAGAGCGTGCTCGCAGATTCGGAGTCCCATACACCACTCATAGAGATAGTGATGGATCCGAATCTGCGAGGTTTTTGCGGGTCGGGGAGCGCCGCTCTTAGGAACTCGACGTCATATTTGGTGATCTTGTCCTGCCATGTTTTTGCCAGGTCCCGGTTCGGGCCGCAAACCTCGGCATCTAAAACCCAGACCTCGGTAGGTGTTGTTATAACGAGGTCGGGCTTTAGACCCGGTTCGCCCGGTCGACGGAATACTCGCTCACGAACCACCTCATGACCCCTTTCGCGGAGAAGACGCGCCACGCGATCACAGACGTCGTCATGTCTTTTTATGCTTTGTTTGTGTGTTGTATCGCACATCTGAGCGACATGAGCCATAAACATATATATATTTATATATATATGGACAAGTTTAGCACGCATATTTCAAAAACGCATTAGGTTCCTGTCAAGATCAATCCAATGTTTCCTATTCTTCGGAATGTTACATGTTTTCCAAAATATTCTAGTGAATTAGCCCAAAAGAGTAGCACTGTTTATTTTTGTTTGAGAATCACGTGTTTCGTTGAGAAGATAGATAGTCTCTTAGAAAGCTGGCATTAGGTTAAGTTTAACTCAAAATAGCGTTGGTTTAACCTAGAAAAACGTATAACACTTATTATTTAGGCGAATTGGTTTTCATTCGGTGTTGTACATAATGCAAGCATTTCCAGGGTGACCTGTTTGGCCTACAGCGTCCTATGTAATAATTTCACAACAGTTACACATACAAGGCGAAAGAGCACACAAGCAAGTGTGTCCAAGTAAACGCAGAAGCGTATTATTTGCGCCCCTAGTGGTGAAGGCGTTCGTTTGGTTCACTTAAAGCTCACCTCCTTTGACAGCAGCAGCGGCAGGCATCAACGCCACCGCAATCGCCACCACCACCGCCACCAATCCACCAATCATCATTGTCGCCATTGTGGCATCGTTTTTGTGGCGGCACAACTTCAAACAGAGCGACAACAGACGAATGAACCGCCACCACCGCCGATGACGACGACGAAGACGACGACAGCACTACTTCAACGGCGACCGTCCGTTCGTACCTTGTAGATGCTCTCTCTCTCTCTCTGCCTCCTTGGATCTTTATCTCTCCCCTCTTTCTTCATTTGTGCCTCGCACCTCATCTCTCTCCGCCGTCGCCAGCGCCGCCGCTGCCGTTCTAATGTGCGTCCTCGACGGTCACCCCTCCACTACCCCCAGGATCACGCTATCTCTCCACGCTAGGCTGGAACGCCATCATCAGCTTCAAGCAGATGAAGATCCCTCTGCCTGCGTACCTACAGGTTGGCCCGTTGCATACCGCCAAAGCCCCCGGTCGTAAAGGGCCACCTCCGCCGGTAACCCTGCTGCTCCACGACGTTCTCCATATACCCCCACTACTCTTACTACTGCTACTACGAATACTGCTATCCTTACCTCTCTCCACCGACCGTTCCGACTCTAACGGACTTGACTTTATAAGCGAGCCGCATCGTTAGCTCAATCTTGGTGCTGTAGCATTGTTCTCAGTATATATATATAAATACAAGAGAGAAACACATAAAAATAAATGTGCGCGCATGTCTGTGAAAGTATCACCACTTATAGTAATCGTAGTGGGGCAAAATAGTGAGGGGGTAGAAGAACAATTGTGTTGTGAGAAATATTGTATATATCGAAGTGCGGCCGTCGTGATGAGTGATGCCATCGAGTGGATAAGGTACGCGAGGAGGAGGAGGAGGAGAAGGCAGAAAGTGCTGAGATCTCGTCGAGCAAAACCAAAACAACGCCAATACCGACGCGGGCTGCAACAACACAAGCAACAGCAACCACAGAAACAACAACAGGAGCAGCACCAACAACAACAACCACAGAAACAACAACAGGTGCAGCACCAACAACAATGACACCGTTGCGTCGACACAACCGACAAAGATTGACGGGTTGACGATGAAAAGGAAGACCAACGAAAGAGGCAAACAAATGCTTTCAAGTGTAGATGATAATGATTTTTTTGGGTTATTTTTATTGAATATATGTTCCATACTACTTACTCCAACTGCGTTACATCTCCTTCTGCCGTCTCTGCGGTCAACACAAACTGCGTGCGTTGGCCAATAGAGAAGACGACAGACCTCAGCTCTGTTGGTTGATTGGTTGCGTTACGTACGTGCGAACTGAACTCACTCTGCAACTGTTACAACTAGCCCGCCGTTTACGCTCGCCGTCGCCAAGATCAGAGTGGGGCACACAGTCCCCACCTACGCCCCCCATTCTCGCCATGACCCCGAGCCGACAAATTGGAGTAGAAGATAAACGTCTATTGCCACTCCTACGTATTGCCAGCGTTAGCACTGCATAGATGACTCACTATTTACCATTATTACGTTTCTACCAGTATTACGTACCTGATAGTACTGCTACTGGTCGAACGTCGGGATTGGACGTGGCTTTTTTGCAGAAAAGGCGAGATTGGAATACCGCATGCACAAACGGTCTCGCAGATGCGTCGAATGCAAGCTGTGAATCCAACAACAGCTGTCCTGCTTCGTACCAGTCGTTCGCCGGGCCGCCCGAGAACTAAGAAGAATCAGGGACATCTCTAGCTTCACCTCGATAGTATCTAGATGAGTAGTCTGTCGTAGAACTGCTACTGCTGACGCAATTAGTTGAAGTTGTTTTTCTTCTCAAATGCAGTGTATGCATTCACCTCAATCGGGACTATCCTTTTACATTGCTGGTCACAACTGCAACGACAGCGACCATTCAGACCACAACCAACGTTGATACCGTGAAAAGGATACGATTGCCAGGATGAATACCTCTTTCATACCATGTAACAACTACAGCCGATGCATTTACTCGCTTACTCCCACCGAAGTTCCCCCCGAAGTCTAAGTACTCCTTTTTGTCACCGACTCTTGCTGCTCTCAAGTTGTCTTTTTGCGTAAGGTTTTCTTTAAGCACGATTGGGTCATGAACATTTGTGTGATGCCAGCGATCAGGATAATATATATATATATATGGTCTGTGACATTGTGACAATCATTTGTGCAACTGCAAACTTCACATACTCGCATACGCCTACAAAATTATGCTAGTTAGTTACCTCTCTCCTTCTTGTTTCTATGTATATATATATATATATATATATATATATATATACATAAACACACATATATATATATATATATATATATAAGGGAGAGAGGGGGAGAGAGAGAAAGACGTTATATACAATAGTGCTTTTGATCATTGTTGCTGCCGCCTGCGCCGTTGCCATTTCTGTTGTTGTTGTTGTTGCTGCTGCTGCTGCAATTGCTCCAACAGAAGCAGACATTTTCAGCTTATTGTCGGCTAGTTGGGCGGGTGGAAGGGGGGGGGGGGAGCGGGCTGAGGGGCGTGGAGAGAAGAAAGGGCTGGATGGGGTAGTAGTGTTTTACTGTGTTGCTATTTGGTTGCTCGTCTTCACCTGCACAAGATCGAAACGTGTGTGCGAAACGCGCGCACACGGCAAGTTGTGCTGTCTAAATATGATCATGACAACTTTTGGCGGCTTCTCCAATCACTCGTCGTCATCATCATCATCAGCAGCATCGCCATCATCATCAGTATTGCCATCATCATCATCGCTGTAGTCGTGCACTCTGGAGCCGGAGACAAGGAAGAAAGGAATGAAAGTGGGATGACATCCAGATGGGCGTTCCTACACACGAGAATCATCATCCATGCCATTGTGTTCGGCAGCGACCCAGCCACCAGCGACACAGCCAGTCGAGCCAGTCGGTTGAGTGAAGCCATCGTAGCCTGACCGACCCATGTAAACGTTCGAATGAGACAGCGCTAAAGGGAGGAATTGAAAGAGAAACGAGAGGGAGAGAGGGCGAAAGAGAAAGCAAATGAGATAGCTATATAGAGAGAATAGGAGGGAGAGAGAGAGAGAGAGGGAGGGGCGAGATTGAAGGCGAGAAGGAATACTGGCTTCTCCCGAAGCCCCTGATTTGAAGTCTTTTCCTACCATACACACCTCGGCGCTGGCTGGCTGCGTGGCTGGCTCATCATCGTCATTGTCATCATCATCATCATCATCATCATCGTTGTCATCACCATCATCCGCATCAGCAGCATCGTTGTAATCATAGTATGCGATTATTGTATACGTGTAGCCAACCGTCGTTGTTGTTGCTGTTGCTGATGCTATTTGCTACATTACGTATGTGACGAACTGATTGGTTGGTGTGTAATAACACGACGGTGGGCAGTCGTCACTGTGACTGCCTCTGCTGCTGTTGCTGCTGCTGCTACAACGACGTATATTACAACGACGACTATACTTCGGCTACTACAGTTTCGACGACTACCACCAACCACCACCACATAGCTTCCCGGCATAGCTTCGCGACTTTGTTGCGTTCGTCAGCTAACGTCGATACGTGTGAGTGCCGTACTCAGTAAACGAGTAACATTCAGCAATAATGACAACAACAACAACCACAACGACAGCAGCAACAATAACAACTATTACGACAGCAACACCAGCAACAACAATAACGGATATAGCAACAAAACCGGCAGCAACAGCAACAACAACAACAACAACAAACGACCAATATCGATCGGCCAATGCGATCTCAATTGTCGGAGATTCGACTTCATTTATTGGCTTGGCTTACGACAACAACAATAATAACAACAACAACAACTCTAGCAATCACAACAACAACAACAACAACAACAACAACGGCTATGACTGAGGCGCGCGCTTCATCGCTCGACGTTCTTTTTTGAAAAATGCCGCCGCCGCCGGCACCGGCTTCATCAAGACGACAGTATCATCAACATCATAGTCGCCGCCGCCATCATCATCATCACCATCATGGATACAACACACATACATAGATCCATAGCTAGACAGATAGATGATACAACACACGTACATATACAAGCGGACAGAGTATCCATTCAGAGCCGGAGTAAAAGGGCTTGTGTCGGTGGCAGTTTTGGCAGCCGTTCTCAGACAATAAATATCACAGTGTTTCGATCATCATTGCATTGCTGCTGCCCCTGTTGTTGTTGTTGTTGCTGGGACGGCTCCGACTGGCTGCTGCGACAGGCGGCCCACAACTTGTATCAAACTTATTTAAAACTTAAAAAGCACACCTCTTCATCCATATACATATATCTATCTTCATTCGCTTGCCGTTCTTACTGTCTTCCCACTGTCTTTCCTGGTAACCCGCTTTCTGGCGATGTCTTTTTCTTGGCGTTTTCTCTTCTCTACTTACCTAATAACACGAGCAGCAACGTCGTGAAACATTATATATATTATTTTAAATTATATTAAGTTTACTAACCTAATTATTATATAGCCTGAATGAGCTGCATACGCCGACGTGGGCTTATCGCTTCGTTTACGTTATTTTTCTTTGCTTTTGGTATAATTACACATCGCTATGTAGCTCCACCCCTTGCCCCCTCTCTTTCTCGTTATATTTATTTATAACGTGTCGGGGCTTTACAGAGTGTGGCTTAGGAGTTAGGCCTACTACATGTATACACAGTGCCATTGTAAGTGCTACCGCTGTAACTAGTAATAGGAACGATTGT
>QVRM01003931.1:50000-69435 GCA_003439945.1 Dermanyssus gallinae
TCTACCCCATCTTTAGGCCAACTTATTAATTGGCCAACTTATTTAGCAGCGTTTGCTATGCCGCTGTTGGCAGGACAAGAGCTGTTAATTCGATTTTCAAAGTCCTCCTCGTCAGCATCATTGATTTTATTACATATTAATAACAAAACCGGAAAAGACGTCATTAGTTGGCGCAAGGTCTAAAGCGTGTAGCAGGATATAAAGAATTTCCTGCAGAGTGGGCCTTTGAAGGGCGGACGACGTTCGGACGATCTTCATTACGTGGCGCCAACCGTTTTCGTTAAAGTTTGCCGTCCTGCCGTCTTGTAGGTTAGCTCGGGAGCATTGAGCGCCCCGCGGCCGTGCCGAGCGAGAGCACGGTGCATGGTCCAAAGTTCGGGTTTGATGTGTGATTAGCCCAAAACGGTCTTTAGAGCAACCGGATAGAGAAAGGTGTCAAATCTTTAACCTTTTTCTCCCCAAAAAAGTGAATGAATGAACGTGAGCTACGATTTTATGCCGGGTGGACACGATAACAATTTATAGTGACAAGAAAAAACGTTTTCGAGGGGCAGTCAAGTAGCAAGCGACACATTTAAAGAGAAAGCAGGTAAAGGGTTTATTTAAAGCAAAAAGGGTTGCAGCTTTTGATCGTCATTGAAAGTGAAAGCTAATTTAGAAAATATATTTGTTTTATTTGTTTTAGTAACACCCAAACTGGGTAAATGTGTTTATGTTACATCAAAATGTTTCGAGACGCCAACAATCTAGCGTTTTGCTAGTTCTGCTATAGACCTAACCGCCGGGCATACCGCGGCGTGGTATCGATCACATCTGCTCCAGCATTGTTTGCATTGACATTCATCCTGTGGTTCATGAAAACCCTCCACGTTGCACAGAACGTGACGAAATCCGTGAGCTGCAAAGGCCGTCGTTAGATGTCGATCTATTACACCGCTGCTGTTCCATAAATCCCTATGTCCACCTCACTAATTTTGGTTTCCCAGTTTCGCATATAAACTTCAAAGGCGCATTTGAATTAATTTAGAAAATGTACTTGACAACCTAACTTATGTGCATGCACACCTACGTTAGGCTGTCAGAGTTGGTGCATTGGCGAGCCTCGCCGAAAAGTTTCATATACGTAACGTAGTACGTGCAACATCAAGGTTCGCATGAAACAATATTTAACGTGTTGTTTTGCGTTCGTATACCGTTCCATAGTTTATCGAAGACCACAAGCCGTGTTATTCGCCCTCATTTGGCGTGATACGCTTAGCAGTCGATGAAAAAAAAGAACGAGTCGCAAGCATACCAATTACAAACCAATACGACAAAAGAAAAGCAAGGCGCCGCAGAATGATGCGAATAAAAAGAAACTACAAACGAAAAAAAAGCGTACCAAAAACACCAACGACGGTTCCGGACGACGACGACGACTGTCACGGCGACGGTGACAGGAATCACAACATCCGTAAATGTATTAAGTATCGCAAGTGAGGCGTTCGCGGAAACAATAGAGTCAATTGTAGCCATAACCGCAACAACAACAGCACCAGCAACCACAACAACAATACCAGCAAAAACAACAAAAGCAATACCGATCTCTCCGATGCGTTACCACCTGCGAGAGAGGCGGAACCCCCATAGATCAATGTAGGATCGCGGTAGGAGTAACAGCGGTAGCAGCAGCGACGGCGGCGAACCAGCAAGCCAACTTGGCCAAAGTAACGGGCCCCGTTGTGGCTAGCGTGTGCAGCAAACTTAACCGTGGTGTTTTGCTCCAGTAACGCTTCTCCGGTGTTGCGTAGTCTGCGTGTGGTGGTTCTTGTTGTTCTTCTTCTTCTTCTTATATCGATCAATTGATTGACGATTCTTTTTTCTTTCTTCTATCAATCGATGGATTGATTGTTTACAACTTAGCGTTCTTCACTCGCCGCAAACCGCTGTCGTCACATTTATTGTCTAAACCAAGCCAAGCAAGTTTGTTGTTGCTCGAGCCGCCAACCTGTATCTATCTATCTATCTTTCTATGTATCTATCTGTGTATGGATTCTCACACGTTTTTGTGTTAGTGGGCAGGTTCATCTTAGCGCCTTCCTTCACCACCACCACCACCACCACCATACCATCACTGTGACCATAAGCATCATTGTCATCCCCAGCCAAGCCTGCCGGAGACAAGTTTTGTCTCATTTTTCCTCTGTTCCTCCCTATCTCCCCCCCGCCCTTTTCCCCGCAGTCGTATTATTGCCGCTGGCTGTGTTTTCCCGTTCGGTGCCGCGGTTTTTCATTTTCCTTATTCGTCGTCGTCGTCGTTGGTTTTCGTTCATTGTGCGCTGAGTCGAGTCGAAGTAGAATAGGGCGGCGGTGACGGCGGCGGCGGCGGCACGAACGAGCAGTTGAGCACGGGCCTACGTTATGTTTTTTCGTCTGTCGACCTTTTTGCTCGCTCGGTTGACATTTGCACAAGTTTATGTTTGTCGCTGACCATTACGTTAACGACGACGACGACAACGATGATGGTGAAGAAAACGAACAAAAAGCCACGTTTAGGCGATTCCTGAAGACGTTGCTATTGATGCTGCTGCTGTTGCTGCTGTTGTTGTTGTTGATGATGATGAAGATGCTGTTGGCTTTTGATGCTCGTTGTTGTTGTTGTTGTTACTGGCGACCTGCGTCACCATCAGCGTCCGTGCCATATTGGTTGCTGCTGCTGCTGCTGAGATAACTTGCCTTTTCAACTTAACGTGTATCACTCACAGCTCGCGTTAGTGACCGGATGATGATGATGATGATGATGGTGATGCTGAGTTCGCCAGGTTCATCGGTCGTGCAACTCGTCCATTGGGCAATGTCCCCTTGCTGTGTGCCTGCTTGTATGAAACCGGCGATGATCGTCGTTATTAAAATGATGCTAATGATGATGATGACGATGATGATGGTGAAGATGGTGTGATGACAAGCTCCCTTTCTCGCGCAACTGTCACAAAAGATGTGATTGTGATCGCCAGAGGGTCGTCGTCGTCGCCGTTTTGTGCTGCTAGTCGATAGGCGCTCAGCAGGCGATGTGCTACACTTTGCGCGACCGTGCGTTTGCTAACGGGATCGGCCGCTTGCATGCGAGGTGTTGAGGGCCCTCCCTATTTCCCCTATCTCTCTCCGTCTCTCTCGCGCTCTCTCTCGTTACTGCACCTCAAGGTTCGGCAGCCCACACGCAGCCCAAAATGAAGTAAACTGCTGCATCTTGGCTCGAAGTGCATCTGCGGCGTTGGCGGCGACGGTTGTTGCGTCGGATCAATCGACCGAGTTTACTCGTAGCGCAGAGTCACTCGCGGACGTTCAGAGAGAGCCAAGCGATGTGCAGAGCTCGGAGCCGCGGAGGAGGACAGTGAGAACGAGAGAGAAAGCGAGAGGAAGAGTACACAACACTTATTATGGCCCGCTCGATAAAGTCTGCACAACCGCCAAGCTCTCTATTTGATCGATGTCGCCGCGGTGAAATGCAGGCAGGAAATGAGCGCGTCATCATCATCATCATCAACAACGCTTCTTATTCAACCTCTTGATACTTGACAACGCTTGCTGGCGGTTAGCCCCACCGTTCTTCATCACTTTCAATGCCACGATTTTCAACACTCCCTCATAATAATCATTCAGCATGCATCATCAGCAGCAGCAGCAACGACGTCATCGGCAGCATCAACATTATCACCAGTAGTACCATTATGAGGCTCTTGATTATGATTATTATCGTTGCTTCCTCACCCCTCCCCCCCCCCCCCGTTTTAACCTACCAACTCCTTTCCTCCCTCCTTCATTGCGTCGACGAGGATCTCGTAGCTAGAGTCATTCAATACGTCGACGCCGCTGCTGCATAGCGTAAAGTTAACCAAACGGCTTTGCCACCCCAGACATCACCGTCACCACCACCACCACCACCACCCGCTTCAGCTCTTTGAATCACCCCCGTGGCTGCTGCTGCCGCCGCCGACGCCTCAGCTACATGAGGTTTAGTCGGAAGATTTGCCGTCAACGCCGAAAACAGCAAGTACAACAACAGCAACAGCAACAACAATAACAACAACAACAGCAGCAGCAACAACAACAACGGCGATGACGAGGCGCTCTTTATTCATTGTTATCCTGGCCACAATAATTATCCGTGGTTGTCGTCGTCGTCGTCGTCGGCGGCGGCGTCATTACGATCTCTGTCTCGTCTCACCGCCACCTTTATTCAGCACAGCAGCTGAAGAAGAAGCAGCAGCAGCAATAACCCCAACCGACGGCAATGGCAAACACCATCATATTGTGTGGCTAGGAGCCTTTTCAGTTGGCTTTTTGTCCCAACGATCAGTCGCCGTTGGCCTTTTCCTGACGACAACGACCACCCCCACCTGTACCCCCCAGCCGCACCACCAACCACAAGAAGTGATGACAATTTTTCCTTCGCTCATCTCACATCACGTGCCTATTTATATATTTTCGCGATGTTTCACGTTGTATATATATATATATATATATATATGTATGTGTTTTTGTGTGCGTATGCATGTGTGTGGAGCTTCAATTTTTCTCGTTCGTGCATCGCACGCTTCGCAAGTCATCGCGGAGACACAACGGCGGTCGTTGAGGCCATCTTACTCATCTTCTTGGCACCGTGGTTTTCGCCGCCCGCCGCTCTTCTCTCTCTCTGTAGGGAGAGGTCTTTTGTCGCAAAATGACACAAAATTTTGCAGGCCATTTTCTCGCGAACGATCGGCGAGATGAAGAAGAGACGACGACGAGCGAATTATGTAGGACTTATGGCGTAGGTCACGGCTGCTGACTAGCGTCGCGTAGGGGGCTAGATGTTGTTGACAGGGAGGATGATATTTGTCGTTGTTGCTGTTGTTGTTGTTGTAAGCTATTGTTGTTGTTGCTGCTGCTGCTGCTGTTGTTTGATGTCAAATGCCTTCAATATTAGCGTAGTCGCGGCTCTAGGCCTATGGCTGACACTCTGCTACGATACCACTGACGACGTTGCAGCGTATTGCCATGTCGCCAAATCACCGACCGATTTCGGTCACCGCAAATGACACGATACGATCATTTTGACCGATGCTGCTTTAAGTAAGTAAGTAAGACGTTTCGAGTTCATTCGGTAGGTTTTCGTACAGTAAGTGCACAGCAGCGTAATATAGCGCACGACACGAACGCCCTGTGCGCACACAGACGTTACCAACGAGACCCACGATACGCATATACGTATAAATGCAAGTACACCACGTATACCTGACGCTTGCACTTCCATAATGAATTGCCAAATCGTCCGTCGGATCGTTCACCCGAACTTGTGAGGTACGAGGTCCAGTTATATGAGCACGGGGGGCTATTTTGTCAAGTTTGTTCGAATTCCAGAACTTGAATTCGAGCAATTTAAACGTGATGTAATATGACGTTTTGAGCTATATTTAGTGTGCCAGTGGGAAAAGCTTACGAATGGATCACGCCTTTGTACTCGACAATTTGTTTGATACTACAAAGGAGCAGCATCAATAACAATAGCATATGTAACGACAACAGAGTTGGCCACCAAAAAATAAAAGTTGGGGGATTAATTATGATTTTGTTCAGACGGGTCCATCTGGTATGAGTATGAGCTTTAGGTGTGGTGTGAAACTTCATTCCGCCATATTTAAAATACAAAGACACTCGAATCAAAATTTGCTCTAGTATCTGCTCTGCTGTCACACAGAAAATCAGCAAAGTGTACAGCATGTGTGTGTGCATGTGTGGCAAGCAGTGCTTATTGTTTTATGATCGTGATATATGTGATAACTGTGGTATTAACTAAAGCGAATAAGGTTCCGTTAACGAACTCCGGTCTAGTCCATGAGGGCTCTTGGGCACGAGGAACTGGCAATGTATCTACTGTTATCTAAATGTTACTCTGATCTAACATTTCTGGGATCTCTGCTAAAGATACGCGACTCAAAAAAACAAACTGGCAAAGTATCTAATATTAATTAAATATTACCACTGATTTGACATTTCTAGGATGTCAGATAAACATATGCGACTCAAAAGAAGAAAACGCAGTTGAGAGCTTCCGTGGAAATACATATTTAGCGTGTCTTGTAAAACCACATTTAGTACTAATTGGCTTGTTGTAGACAAGCTGTTTTTGTAATGCTGTAGCAAAGAAAAGTCATTATCGCAAAATTGTGCTATTGACGGAGCGAGTTTCCCTTTTGGTGAGATTTCTTTGACATGCGTTCTACGGATTTTCTTGCAGCATAAGCAGCAGCAGCAGCAGTGTTCGATCGTTAGCAGATGACGTTGCTAAATTGTAGAGCTTTGTAATTTAGCAACGGCATTTTTAATTGAAAAATTACGGTATGTCGTGCGCGAACGTCTTGATTGGAAAAGTAGCATCGTTGATCTCTCTCTCTCTGACAAGAACTGACACCACGATCATCATCACCAGCATGCCTACCTCGTCCTCCTCCCATGGTTAACGTGTCGAAACAGCGAAATGTAGAAGAGCGTCTAATGAGTTGTTCTGCTTCTCGGTCTTCTGTCTAACTGGATGCGCTGGCTTGGCCCGACAGGCGGCGCCGGCAGAAGCTTCTGTTGTTGTTACCGCAGCTTATGGCAGCGCTGAACGTTGCGACGTCGACTCGAGATGACGAAACGACTGCTGTTCAGACTCCGGACAGACATATATATAGATAGAAAGATAGATGCCCACCAGACTAGTCGCTTGTACTTTTACGCTTGCATCCCCCCCCCCCCCCCCGCGTCTGTGTGTTTAGGTAGAGTTTGCGACAGCTTAGTTTTCGGCGATGCTTTCCCCGCCGCCCCCCACGCGTCGCCCATCTCTGCTGAGCCGTCGCGTTCGCTTGTGTGGTGGCCTTATAACTACTACTTGAATGAATGAATGAATGTCTGTTGAACGTTTTTCTGTGCGTCTGTTATTGACCAACGCTCGATTGCTCGTTCACTCGAGCGGCATCAGCAGAAAGAAGAACACCTCGCACGCGGGTGTCTTTTCGACGGTTCGGCCTGAGTGAGTGGTCGAAGATCCGTGGCGGCGTCGGCGGCCACAACAACAGCAACAGCAGCGGCAGCAGTAGCAAGCGTAGAGGCAGCCGCAGCGACGGAGGCGGCGGCGATGCGCGTGCGAACCGACCGAAAAATCGCCCGACACCGAGATGTGATGATCATCGAACCCCACTGTAATCACCCAATAATAACACCAGTAACAACAATAGCAACAACAACAACAACAACGGCAGCAGCAGCAGCAACAACAACAACAACAACGGCAGCAACAACAACAACAACAACCGCGGCAGCAGCAGCAACAGCAACAACAGCGTTTTTGTTGCCGGCGGCCCTGTTCGGCCCCCCGCTTAAATGAGCTGCGGTATGCCTCCTCCTTCTCCTCTTCCTCACGCCGACACAACCGTCGTTTCACAAGCGTCATCGTCGTCGTCGTCGTCGTCATCGTCGTCGTCGTCGTCGTCATCGTCGTCGTCGTCATCGTCGTCGTCGTCGTCATCGTCGTCGTCGTCATGCACAGCTGTTCCAGATGAATAGTATCTGAGTAGTGAGTCCGTTGTTCCGGGGGCGGACGGCCCGCGCCTATTGCCAGCCGACAGCGTTAGCGGCGGCGGCGGTGGCGTCGTCGGTAAACTCATTCGACAGATTCGACCGACGCCAAACACGCTTAATGCGATTAAGCGGACGGACAGGCGGGCGGCTAACTCGCGGCGAACATGAAAGTCAATGGGTCTTCTTGCCGGCGGCGTCTTCACCACCGACTTCACTGGCTGACTCGGAGCCATTGATCGGCGGCTGCTTGCTCTTTTAGGTAGAGCGTCACCTTCACCGGCGTGCCGCCGTGTCGTTGTCGTGGTCTTCGTCGTCGTTGCTGCTGCTGAGGTGTACAGAAGAGGCGTGTCCCCAACCGCTCACTCCTCCCAACGTTTCTTTCTATCTCTGTGTCTAGCTTCCCTTCTTTAGTCCGTTTGTTCCTTCCTTCACAGAAGTCGAAGTCCGAACTGCCTTCACCGCCGACGCCGGTCTTTTAGCGATCGCTTGCTGGCCGAGAGTTGTCTCACTGGCCAGTTCAGCCAATGGCTCTGGACTGGCGTTCCTCGTTGGCGGCCGTTTCGACGGTCGATCTATCCCATACACCTACCCATCCATCCATCTATCCATCCATGGGTCGGCGTCATGCGCTCGCTATACCACCAGGGCAGGTCTAGTAGGCATTTCGTTTCGTTTTGGTCTCAATTTGGGAGGGCATGAACGGCTGCCGCAGAAACAACAACAACAATACCAACAACAACATCTTCGATGAAGTGCGAGAGAGAGCACGGGCAACAAGATGTAGAAACAACAACGACTATGATGACAACGTGTCTAGGCGAGGTCGAGAGCAACGGCCGCGTGAGGCCTTGATGTAGTCAAGTTAGTGTTAGCCAGCTAGTTAGCTCGCTAGTCGTCTCGCGCAACGGTGTGGATCTGGTGTGGTGAAGTTCGTCAGGGTAGTTGGCTGATGGCTACTAGTTTTCTTCTTTTCTGTAGAAGGGGGCCGACGGTTCTGCTCAATCCCTTCCCCCCGCCGGCTTTCTTCTTTGCCCCGGTGGGGCAAACTATCCTTGTCTCTTCGGAACGCCAAGGCGGCTGGATAGGCGGAGGGGGAAGAAAACGAGAGGTGTACATACGAGACTCATCCATTGTAGCAAGCTCTCTTCCTCTATCTCTTTCTATCTCCCTCTCTCTCAAGAGGAGGCTCAATAACTGATGAAACGGGCTCGATCTTCGCCCTTGGGCTTGTTCCTTGTTTGGCGTCCTCACCGGGGTCCTCACCTAGTTAACGATGTCTTCTCTTTTGCTACATAATAAAAGTCGCCGATAGTGGGACAGCCTAGTCTCTTTAGTAGTAGGCAGTGGAGAGCTTCTAACGTCATCGTCGTTCAGTTTCAAGATCGCCGACATTCCTGCCTGGGAGGATATGTCAAGATAGCAACGACCTAAAAGTAGGCCACTTAAGCGGCAGTTTCTCGTAGATGAATATTAGTAGTCTCAGTACTGCATCAAATCGTCATCGCTTACTTAGCTTCTGCGCAGGGCGCTATTAAAGGTAACTTTGTCTGGTCATAGCTCAGAGAGGTGAACAGCACTCGGCATGACGTCAAAATCATGATTTTTGAAAGCGTAGCAATGCATTGAAAGTGGTAAACATTGCGGCGTTAAGAGTTGTTCGCCAACACATTTCCAATGTTGAGTTTGAACCTGCACTCCTTGTCAAAAACATACCTGGTTTTAGTCACAAATCAACGATAAGAAAAGCTCACAACAATGTGAAAAAAATACGACACAAGTCAACAAGCAGAAAACAGAGGCATATTTGCTATCCACAATAAAGCTCTAGCTATCCTGTTGTTTACGAAGATTGCGGCAGTGGTCATTATGTCAGCTGTAAAAACCAAGTGGCCAATGTTCCTGTTGTGTACTTCGGATGCATATTGTACAAAGTTTCATTGTTTCAATAATGGCCTACCACTCATCGATGACAGTTACGTGAGAACACTCTGTGGCCAGTAAAAGAGCTGTGTTGTCTTTTTGCAACTGCTGCATAGCGTTGCACTGGCAGAAATGGTTAATATATATATATATATATATATATATATATATATATATATATATATATATATATATATATATATATATATTATTTATTATTTAATTTTATTGAATAATGAACGCTGAAATAAAAAGTCAAAAGCTTTCTTGTCTCCTGTCGCCTGTTCGATGTGTTTGCCAATCTTCTGTAGGAGCGACCATGTCTCAGGGCCAAGCCCCCCGAGTGTCTCAAATACTAGCTCTATCCCACCTGCGATTTCCGGACGAATGGCGGCCGACGCCACAGGGAACCCCAAGAGCGTCATGTCTGCTGCCTTGACGTGTTTGCACCCAGAAAGGATAGCCTCGAAAGCGGATAGGTTAGGGTGGCCCTTGTAAACAAGTTTTTACTTCTGGGGGTTGAGCTTAAGCCCGCTCTTTAGACCGAAGTCAACAACTCTCCTGATGCCTGCCTGTACCACAGATGCTTCTTCCCCGATGATGCCATCGGCTAGGTATCAGAAATTCAAGAGATAGAATCGACCAGTTCCTATATGGCTAAGCAGAACAGCGGCAGACCATGGGGGTCGCCTTGCTGCACGCCGCTGCACGAAAAAATCGTTCTGTCACCAAATGAGAGTCCTAATCTGGATCTATAGGCTTGGTCAACCGCCGCCTCTGGCCAATCAACTTTACTTTCCTTAGTATATATATATATATATGTATATACATATATGGATAACCCTCAATGCATAAACGCATTACTAGCATATCTAGTTTCACCTTAATTTAACACCAGTTAAGACCGGAAATCAAAATATGTATAAGAACAAAGCGACATGTCA
The DNA here is from genome assembly GCA_003439945.1 of Dermanyssus gallinae. Classification (NCBI taxonomy): domain Eukaryota; kingdom Metazoa; phylum Arthropoda; class Arachnida; order Mesostigmata; family Dermanyssidae; genus Dermanyssus; species Dermanyssus gallinae. Next base: position 60,443 of record QVRM01003931.1, read on the forward strand.
TACCCGGAAGGAGTTTAGGAATCCAACTAAAAGTGTATGAGTAGGAAAAGCATATAGTACGTAAACAGTTGCGAGTGCAAGCGTGAGGGTTGATAACAAAGAACATGACGATTATGTGATCGTCCACCATGACAACTGTTACCTGAAGTGGACGTAAGGAGGTGGGGTGCCTTTTGGGCAATGTTCAACGGCCGATTATCGGCAAAGCAAATTACTAATCGATCCAATGAATCAATCCATCGGACACCGACATAGCATCGGCGGCGGCGGCCTAGGGAAAACACACGCCGCTGGTGAGGTCATGAGGGGGAAACGTTTGCCAGGTGACAACAAGAACTCGTGACATGGTTGAGTTCCTTCTTCTACCGATTGCGACTTCGCAAGCCAAATTGACCGCAGCTAGTCTGACTGCTCGGATGGGCTATCGGCTGGTATTGAACGGTCCGGCGACCAGCTGAGGCGCCGGCGCGACTCCTGTGAAGTCGCGACGTGGTATTTCTCGCGCTGCTTCACTCAACGTTTTCCTTCCCTTGTTTCTTTCTCTTATTTGCTCTCTCTCTCTCTCTTTCTAGTCGTTCTCGTGCCTCGACTTGTGCGTCGTCACGACGACAAAGACGAAGATTATGATGATTATGATGATGATGACAGTGAAGTCGATGAGGATGATGATGCTGCTGCTGCCGCTGATGGTGATGAGGACGCAAGGCGCAGCGGTTTCTCTGCTAGCTCGGCGCCGATTTTGGCCGTGTGGGAAATGAAATTGACCGCCGTTGTTGTAGCGATTGTTACCCGCGTCAATTGGCCATACGGACCTGCATACTTATACACACACACAGTCACATCGCACTCGAGCTACTACTACTACTACACGGGACGTATCGCGCATATGCAGAGTCGTACCGAGCCGTACCATTATACTCCTCACACTGGGCCACGGGCGGCGAATCGGCGCGTTGTTGTGTGACCCACTCGCCCTCATCATTCAGTGCTCAGGCTATCTTGTGTATATGTAGGAGTATGTGGGTGGATGAGTGTGGGTTCGTTCGTTCGTCTGGTGACAGTGTGAACACATCACCCGTCTCCTCATAAACATCATGCGGCACCACCGGTGCTATAGCACCACCACCACTATTATATCACAACTACAAGCAGCAGCAGCAACAGCATCATCTCCGCCTTCACCAGCGGCACCGTCGTAACCAGCACTGTGGTAACCAGCAGAAGCAGAAGCAGCAACAACAACAACAACAACAACAACAACAACAGATACTACGTCGCTCGACTGGTCACAATTTCCCATCTCGCACACACGGCAGGCACACCGATACACACACACATACACTCTCACTGACGACGACGACAGAACAACGATACACAGAATGACTGGCTGACTGACAGAGAAAATCGCACCCCCAACCGTTATCGCAGGGAGTGGGGTCACCCTCGCGTTGCTTCTAGTGTATCCTACCTACGAATCGCTCGGTCCACATACGTAACCATAATGATATCCGGCTACTACCACTTCTACGTGTATTACTACTGATTCTGATTCTGCTACCGCATCCAATATTGTAACTAATTGTATTACCTAAAGGAATAAGAGCAAGGCAATATTAACGACAACGAAAACAACAACAGCAAAAACAACAAGAACAACAACAGCAAACATGAAGCCAGTAGTGACAAAAACAGATAACACCGGCATCGCTGCCAACAATAATAGCAGCAGCAACAACAAAGATAGCACCAACAGTAACAACAACCTCAACAATTGTGGAGTCGATTCACTGGCACTGCACAAATATAAAACTGTACCTTCATGCTTCGTTGCTGCTTGTAGGTACCGTAAGCTTAACCATTGACTATGCTACCAGGGACAGTAATAAAGGTACAACGACAACAACAACATCCACATCAACAATAATGATAGTAATAACCATGATGCCCACACGTATGCCATGAAAGAAAGTCGCGTAGCAATTTGTTGAATGGCTTGGGTTTATCTAAAGCACAGTAGTGATTGATACCTTTTGTGAGAACAGTGCGAAAACACATTATACCAAACTAGCATGGCAAGGAGGTAACGGGACTTCTTTGTTACTCTGGGCATTACTTGACTTTGCAATTGACATTTGTATAAGTGATTGCCAGTAAAATACTAAATGTTAACCACCAAAAATAAACAATAAATAAAACGAGCACCTTTTTTTAGAGTTGTGTAACTTTTGTAGTTGTGACCTAGTATAAGAGATAATGTACAACTATATTTTGTAAAGCCAAAGTTTTCATTTTTCTCAAAAACCCTTTTTGGCTGTCTACCATCTGTGAGTGTGGGGAATATAGAGCATCGTTACAGATTCATAAACATGTGCTATCGAAACGCTAGTGGCTATTGCATAGTGCTGCGTGCAACTGCAAAACACTGGTGCATAGCGAAACCGCCCCAGGTTATTATTATTATTATTATTATTATTATTATTATTTATTATCATTCAGTTATTACAATTGTGAGGTATGAACGTTTATGCCAGGTTTATCCTGCTCCGGTCGCTTTCTATCAATTCATAGCGCCTATGATGGAAGCCTATTGATGGAAGATTATTATGGATTGGAAGCCTAATGATGGAAGATTATTATGGAATAATAATAATAATTATTATTATTATTATTATTATTATTATTATTAATATTATTTATTTAATATGTCTTAGAGCAATACAGTTGTGAGGTGTGGATGTGTATCCTCATTATTTTATAGTAGTTATTATTATTATTATTATTATTATTATTATTATTATTATTATTATTATTATTATTATTATTCATAATATTATTATAAATTATAATTCCAACTCGTTTAAAAACCCGTAATTTTACCTTTATCATTGGAACTATAAGAAGCAAAGGATAGGTTCATAAATAACAAATATTATCTGCTGTTTGTTGAAAGCAGCATCCGAAATTTGGTGTCATATATAGGTCACTGGCGCCCGCCAAAGCTAGAAGCTGTCTCTAAAGCATTTTGCGTTTTGCAAAAAGGGTTCGAATAACCCATACAATACATCTCTCTCTATTTTTGTGTCCTATGTTTCCTAGGAACGTGTGGTCAAAACACGTCTCAAAGACAAATTAACGTTGGCATGCCGAAATGGGTGGGCATATGCTGAGCATTTTGAGGAAGTTATCTCAACGACGACGATGAGGTTCAAAGGAACGATCCTGCAGCGATCCACCAACGCGCCAGGCTAGCTATTTCATATACATAAATAGAAAATAAGAATTATGAAATTTAGATCTGAAGGTCGATTAGCATAAACTCGCGTCGTCGTCTTCAACGGACAGTGTTAAGCGTATTCAGATCGATGTACGTGCCATGGCCTCTGAATCCCCTAAAGTTTATGAGATAGGCTTCCACATTTAATCTGTAAATCTAGTAGCGTGCTGTCTCTAAAGTATCCTGTACCAAGCACACACGTACAGAAAGCCATTCAAGGGCGTACGCCTTTTTCAGAAAGTCTTTTCTCTAGCTGGAGATACTCTACCAACGATGTTTATCAGGAATCTGTAGTCAGTGTGGTGGCGGTAAAATAGTCGTGACCTGTATGTCCTGTCGAAAATTAAATGTGTAATAAATTATTAAATAAATATTGTTCAATCGTTACCAAAAAGTATAAAGCGGGAGTAACTATGACTCTCTTAGCGGCCTTGGTCCGCTGGTGCGTGACTACCACGCGCTGCGATGACCTTCACTGGCCCCTATGTAAGTTAGTCAGACGGTACAAACTCCCAATAGTAACACCCCCGGTTTTAACAACTAACCGGGGGGCAAGGCATACGATAGAGATTGGTTAGCAACGAACTTATATTGTCATCCTGTCGTGGCCCATTCGAGGGCTGTTAAGGCTATTGCCAATACGGGGGGACCGTGCTGCACGAGGACCCCCGGGCTGGACGGTTAATGCCTTGGGTGACACCCGGTGGTACCGTCCGGGACGCCTGCTGCCTTGGCTTAATAGGCAAAATGAGTGAGAAGTGGCCACATGAACACAGACCACCGGTCGAGAGGCCCTTCTGGCCCCGTATTTACGGGGAACCCTTGCGCTGGAGTGGGTCAAACTCCCTTTCGGGGGGGCGCGTAATATTCTGGTGTGTAACGCGGAATCGCGAGGTGAACGCGTCTAATCGGTACGGTGGAGTAGTGTGGTACCTCCATTCCGAACCTCGATAGGGGGGAGGGTGGGGGAGCTGGCGGGCACTCCCGTCATAGGCTCGCGCGTATTAAATCGCGGGCGGCGGGAGTGTAAGTATTTCTCTCTTTTAGTAGCACAACCGCTCGTACGCGTTCATCACCACAACTGAAAACAAAGGCTACTGCTAATTGTAGGATCACACCAATAGTTAGCTGTTACGTATAGCATCTAAACGCAAAGATCTCCATTCAACGTGGGCTACAACTTATACCATTCGATGTGCCGATACAATTGTATACATTGGCCGCTATATAGCACTTGTTTTTTGTTGACGAAGGTTTTTGTAGGAGAAAAACAGCCGCGGAACAGTCGACAGGATTCCCGTTGAAATTCCCACCAATCATAGGCGCTGCGTCAGGAGACGGCGGCTCCGCCGGACCGCGATCAGACAGTTACCGCATGTCAGATCTCTCGTTCTGGCCCTGCGTTCATGTTGGTCATGGTGCTGGTGCTGACGATGTGCAGGACGGCGTTGTTGTGGTTGTTGTTGATGATTATATGAAGGATGTGGAACGATGTGGCGTGCGGTATGGCAATGCGAAATGCGATAGATACTATGCGAGATACCGGGTTAGTTACTTCGTTAGTTATAGTAGACCCGGCAAGAGATGATGCTGGCTGTGAGGCTACCTGCGAGCCCCTCTAGTGGTGAGTCTGTGGTGGTAGTAGCAGCAGTAGTAGTAGCAGTAGTAGTAGTAGTAGTAAGATTGGTCTCGGCGAAGTAAAACGAAAGACAGTTCCGAGGGAAATGGTGTGTTGTAGGCGTATTGTCCGTGTTTGGACCGGGTCAATAACAAAGGTAGCAGCATTGTCTGCAACGAATCCGCAAGAAGTAGTCGTAGTAGTAGTAATAGTACTGGTTTGTTGTAGTCTGTCGGCCGTTTCACACGGGCCGGCGGCTGCTTGCTTAGGCCGGCCAGCCGCAAACCAACGCAGGCCATAGGCGCCATTCGTTGTGTGGCAGCGATTCATGGACACCCGTTCCGTCCACACAACGCTGCATACAAGGCCCGCACGCAAAACAACAGCAGCAGCAGTGGCCGTCACCATAGATCGAAATAGTTTTATTATTATTATTATTATTATTATTATTTATTATTATTATTATTATTATTATTATTATTAATATTATTATTATTATTATTTATTATCATTCAGTTATTACAATTGTGAGGTATGAACGTTTATGCCAGGTTTATCCTGCTCCAATCACTTTCTATCAATTCATGGCGCCTATGATGGAAGCCACATTTCCTCTACAAACGGCCAAAGACATCATCTGTCTCAAAACATGGCCTTGCGTCGATCGCCCGTAACTTCTGCTATGCGTTTTCCGATATTTTTCAGGATTTTCGCTGTATTTGAGCTGATGGGGCCGAGCGTCTCTAATAATTATTATTAATATTATTTAGTATTATTATGGTTTTTAATACCCCAGGGTAAATTATGAGCGTGTACATCAGGCACAACTAGTGGTTCTTTCACATTATTGGATTTTCTCTTATCTTGCTAGTTCAGCTATTGACTGAACTGCTGGACATGCTGCGGCGTGGTATCTGTCACACTGCATCTCGCGCGCCTACAGCACTCCCGAGGATTGTGGAATTCTTGCGTGCTGCATAACACGTGATGAAAACATAACACGTGAGCTGGAAATGCTAAAATAGTTAGCTGCCTACTCTTACATATATCCGGCTCTTCGCTATATCGTACTCCCCATCGCTACCGTAGTGTATATTCATCGATGTCCTTGAATTTCTCAGTGTCCACATACAATAAGAAGCGAAACCTGGAGTAACCTAGAAAAGCGGAAGAGAGGGCAGGAAATGGAGCTGGGGCAAGACCGGGAGAGACAGAGATAGATAGAAATCCTCTCTTTTTGCTATTTAGACGCGAGAGAGAGAGAGATAGTCGGTGGAGAGAGATAGGGGCAGTAGGCAACATGAACGCGGCGTACCGCCTAATAATGTCGTAGCCGCTGTACGGGTCTTGTAGTAGTAATTGTAGTGGTGGCTGTTGAACTATATAATATATATAATATAGCTATCGCAAGGGTGTCTGACTAGCCACCGCGGCGCTGTGATTACTTTACTACTACTACTACTACTATACTGATGGCTTGCTTGCGACTGCTTAGGGGCTGCTCAGGCGCAGCGAGTGCGGGACGAGCGACAAACATGACACTTCGTTCCGGCAGCAGCGAGTGGCTGCGGTTACGCAGTATGATGACGATGCTGCCGCCTTACGCCTTACGGCTGACCTTGTCTTCATTGTCGCCGTCGTCGTCATCAATCATCATCATTGTCAGCCGCGCTCAATGAATGGTTGCGAGATGGTTGGGCAGTTGATCAAAGCTCGTTGATTGAGGTCTCAGGTGAAGTCTCACACCTCCAGGGAGTGAGCGCGTGCAAGCAAGCTAGCCACCACAGACAAAGAGGCTGACAGTTAGAGAAGGAAACAAGAGAGATGAAGCAAAGAAAGAGACGACGACGACGACGCAATGAAGGGAGAGAGCGAAAGGGGGTAGGGGAAAGAGGTAGTCAACTTCATCGTGACGCTCTCGATGAAGTCAACGATCGCCTCTCGATTGCCTGCCTTCCCGTGTGTCCACCTCTCGTGGTGACTGGTGGTTGTTGTTGTTGTTCTGTCACCCGCGATCTCCTTACGCGCACCCCCTCGACCTACTCCTCTACTCCACCCCCCGTTGCGCTCCGGGTGTCCCGAGCCCCGTCTATCCGTCTACCTTGAATCTCTCTCTTTTTGCTGCTTTGTCTCCTTATCTGCTTATCTTTAGCTCGCTTTCTCCTCGTCCTGTCGTTTTCTCCATAATGTGTATCTCGATTTGAAGGTGCTAAAGTGTCTGTTGGTTGGGGCGTCGGCTGTCTGCTGGAGTCTGTCGATAGCCGGCAGGCTGGGCGGCTATCGGTGTGACCAATCCTCAATCAGTGGCCGGCATTGTCAACACGTCCGTTTTGGTGGCGACTCTCCGTGCTATTCGTCTTGAGTAGTTGTTGTCGTTCACTCCTCACTCACAGAGTCACGGCTCACGTCACTCACGATTCACTACTAACTCACTCATCCAGCCCGCCAGCCAGCTTGCCCCTTCAGTCTCTACGCATACATATACGGTCTCGAGATCTGAACGACAACGACGTCTGTTGCTTTGTCTGCGTGTATACAGACATAATAGTGTGCAGTCGTCCATCGTGCTCGCGCCTGCCTGCCTGGCCACAGTATATCTCTCTCTGTCTGTCTGTCCGTCTATCTGTATGCCTGTCCATCGTTTGTCCGTCTATCTGCTTTGAGGTGCTGAAGTGAGCGTCTCGAACAGAGCACCAACACTAGCATTATAAGTAGTAATTCGAGCAGTACTTTGTTGTTGTTGTTGCTGTTGTCATCGTCGTTGTCAGGATATTTGTTGGTTGTTGCTGTTGCTGTTACCGCTGCCGTCGCCGCCGCTGCTGCTGCTACTTGTGAGGTCTAATTCGTTGAACTTCAAAGACGTGTTCGCCCGGAGAACATCAATAACATCACACACCTCGCGGGTGTGAGCGGACTCGAGTGAGGTGAGCCCAAATATTAAGCGAGGGAGGCGGAGGAGAAGAATAGTGACTAGCTGGCTAGCTGAGGTAGAAGTCCTTCAAGTCGACAACCGAGTCGGGAAGCTGAGTGAGGAGAACGCCGCAGCGCCGCAGCGCACAACGGAAGGACTTGGACCGATCCAGTAGAGGCAGAAATAGACCAATATCAAGAACTAGAGCGAGAGGTGGGGGAGAGAAGAGAAGAGGAGATATATATATATATATATATTATAGGAGAGAGCGCGCGCGCGGGTGCGAAAGAATGAGAAGTGCTAATAGAGAACGAATAGCAGTTGAACTTGTAGTCGGGGGTTCGTTTGCGGACGTCGTCATTCCTTTGCCTACTCTGCTGTTTTTCGATTCCGAAGCTAATTCCGCGCCGTTTTCGGATCAAGTCTGCTGCTGCTGCTGCGGCTGCGTGTGGGGCTCAGAGAGGCTGGCTGGCTGGCTGGTTGACTGGTTGACTCGATCAGCATGGCGGCAACGGCAAAACGACGGCCGATCATCACGTTGTCAGTCAATCATCAGGTGTGAGCTGTTGTTTTATTGTTGTTGCTGTTGTTGTTATTATTGTTGCTATTGTTGTTGGTGGACGTGGTGTCTGTCCGGCGATGCTCCGAGGTTTTCTTCATCGTCACCGCCGTCGTCGTCATCGTCATCACCATCATCACCAACGATGTTGTCTTTTATCTTCGGCATTATTTAAGTAAGTCGACGTTCGCGTGACGACAGCGGAAATTACCGTTTCGTCCAGACTAGAAGACGAAGCAGCAGCAGCAGCAGTTACCGATGTCCGTGACGTGCGAGTCGACGGCTGTCAAGATTGAGCGGACGTGCTGAAGCCTGGTGGCTAGTGGCGGCTCAAGACGACGAACCAGCAACAACAACAACAGACGAGCAAACGACGAGAAATGCCGAAATCAACACCCGCCGCGGACACCACCACGTAATGTCGAATTACGATTGAATGACGCCCGGTCGTTCATCAGCGGCCGGGCGAGCGGACGAGAAAGAGACAGAGAGATAGATCAGTATAGAGAGAGAGAGAGAGAGAGAGTGGAAGCTTGCGACCGCGCCACGAATACAGAACAGCAACATCAAAGGCAAGCACAACAGCAACAGTAACAGCAGTTACAGTGGTGGCTATTATGGAGACAGCAGC